>JAULBR010105851.1:0-10716 GCA_032355825.1 Melanodrymia aurantiaca | reverse complement strand
CTGTCGTGGTCACACAGTCCAGCCGCCTCGGCTGTCTGCCCACGACAGAAGTTAGTGTTAATATGAGAGAGGAAACCTGCTACTCCAAATTGATAAGTAGCCAGGGATCTTTCATATGCACTTTTCCACACACAGGTTAACACATACCACAGCCTTTGTTAAACCAGTTTGTGGACACTGGTCGGTATACTATAAGTGGTATTACACCTACCCATTGAGCCTGGCGGAGCACTCACTCTGGGTTGGAGTCGGAAAGCGAGATCCACGAGCAGGATTCGAACGCTGTTCCTACCAGCCTGTAGTCCATTGCGTTAACTACTAGTAACACCACGGAGGCCGATTTTGCACAACTGATGTCGTGAGCTATGTTTATATTACACACGATGTGGGTAATCCTAAATTATACACAGTACCGGTGACCATGTCAAGTAGAACAGGAAACAAAGACTTTACAGACACTAACTTCATAACAACTACACCAACACTATCGTTTTTGTCAGACGCATGCATATAGGCACAATTCAATTTGCCTTTATTTTTTACAAGTTCCAACGGTCGTTTGCGAAATTTAAACGTTGCGAACATGCACTTGAGTGTGTATTCGCGGGGAAAAAAAACATGTTACAATATTAATCCGGTTCACAGTATTTGAGTGCATGACAACACTACTATGTCATGAAACTGTCGTCTGCTTTTTGTTGGCTTTGAGATGGCCGATAAGTTTATAATTGGAAGGGGGGAGGCACATCATATAAGACCGAAATGTGGTGTTTTAAGTACAATTTAACACCCCACTCAAATCATTATAATATTATTCCTAAAAATACCCACTATTAGGGAATCATGTTAGGGAATGCGATCGGACTTACAGCGATGATGCCTCAGTCTGACAAGATCTTTTGAAGCATTGGCTAAAAAAATTGAATGCTAGTTACTGTACTTTTCACCATTCAAAATTAAAATAAAAAATTTCCAAAGATTGTTGTTGGTCATGAAATCAGGATATATCTATTACAATTCAGGTCCGTAGCCAATAGTGGGTCAGTCGACCTGCCTTCACCATAAGCCTAAACGACGCCACCCAACCCTCAAAATCCTGGCTATGGGCCTGTATATCAATAAGCACATCAGCCAGAATGAGTGTTCTATCTGGAATGGAAGCCAAGGTTAATGATCTTTGGTTACATGGCAATAATTATTTCACTGTGTTGATGGATACATGTACATATGAACCCAGTCATGTTGCAGCCTGCATCAGTAAAAAAATTTTTGCAAACATTCTCTCCATAGCTATTTATTTGTGCAGCATAATATTATTACACAGTAAGTATTGGACTGATGGCATCTAAATAAAAAAGCAGAATCCAACTCTTTGGTATTACTAGTAATGACATGATATTTAGTATTATTGTACATGTATTATTACAATATTTCTTTTACATATTTCAAGAGTATGGAATTAATAAAACGATTAATATTAATTATTGCTAATAAAAAACATTTACAATTAAAAACATTCCATTTTTGGTATATTAATTGTAATACATTTACTGAGGAGAGTGATTGCTCTCACATTTACTGAGGAGAGTGATTGCTCTCCTGGCATCATTTCAGGAGAGTGATTTTCAGCTCACCTTGTATTTGCTCATGGCAAAGACTGGAATTGGAAAAATACCCAATAATACAAATAAAAGATCAAGTTTGTTTTATTTAACGATGCAACTAAAAACACATCGATTATAAATCAACGGTTATTGGACGTCAAACGCATGGTTATATTGACCCACTGCTGACGCTATCTGGACTACTATTCCAATAATACTGATGCCATTAACAAATACTAGAGTATACATGTATCACAATGACAAATACTAGAGTATACAGGTGCCATAATGGACAAATGTCATAGTATACAGATGACATAGACAAAATACTAGATTATACAGGTGCCATTATGGACAAAAGGCCAGATTATACAGGTGTCTCATTGGACAAATGTCAGAGTATACAGATGCCATTATGGACAAAATTCCTGATTATACAGGTGCCACTATGGACAAATGCCTGAGTATACAGATGCCATTATGAACAAAATGCCAGATTATATAGGTGTCTCATTGGACAAATGTCTGACTATACACGTGCCACTATGGACGAAGTTCTAAATTATTATATATACTACTACTATGGGTAAATTTCCATTCTGAGAGAAACAGATCATTTTGCACAGACTGTTCATCAGAAATCATTTTTCCACTGGGACTGGGTATGTTTTCAACGGTTATAATCTTACATCCAATTGAGGTTCAAGCACACCTGTTCTGGACATGCAGTCCAGCAGGCTTGACCGCCTGCCCAGGACAGAATTTAGTGTTAATACGGGAGAGGAATCCCACTACTTAATACTAAACAGCATAGGGATCTTTGATATAACCTCTCGACTGTACATACCACAGCCTTTGTCAACCAGTAGTGGGACACTGGCTGGTGTAAGCGATGCCTCACCTACCCATCGAGACTTGCAAAGCGCTCACAAGGGATGGAGCCAGAACTGCAATTAAAAACCCTATCGCCTCAAGCAGGTCTCGAACCCAGTACCCACCACTCTTGAGCCCAGTGGTCTAACCACTACACTATAGAAACCGGTATTTTCAACAATAAATTTAATCCAGATATGTCCTACAACTTTAGAAGTCGATCCAGGTATTCCAATAGACAACGTAATCCGAATAAAATATTATTATCAATTTGTGATGAATGAAACGCGTGGGCAAAGTCGATAAACCAGACTTCCACGAAAGCTTCCCCAGTCTCTGTTTCTGCTCCATCTATGTGGTTTTCACATCCATTATTACTATGCGTTGTAATTTCTGGATGTGGCGATATTGTTTTGCTCGGACTTTCGTATATGACTAAAAGAGAGCTTGCGTAGAATGCAAATAGTTTCTGAGAAGAAAACCATTTTTCTATGTCTTGGATTTTTGGTATTAAAGCTCTGATGACATCTTTTCTCAAACGTTGCTGTAGTCCAAAGAACGTTCCCAAACCTATAAAAAAAATAAAATTAAATTACTGTAAGAAACTTGTGATACATGTATTACATGCAGAACAATGACTGTATAATTGAGGTTGCTAATTAGGACAGGCAAATGCTTATAAAATGTATTTTTAATAGTGAATCAAATTATAATGAGTGGGAAATTTATCTTTGTGGTCTTGGAAAAGTTATGGAAATTTATATTTCCATACCTGTATTAACCATATATACAAGCTGGTTTTTTTTATACACTTTACATTGTAAAGTTAAAAAAACCAAGCTTGTATGTATAATGTCATACTTAAGAAATGATTCGTATTTCATATCCTTGTTGTTAGATAAATGTACATTAATTTTTGTTGAATAAAAAATAAGTGTGTGTTTACAGTATTGTTAAAGAAACAATGCCTAGCTCACCTAATGATAATGCGATTTACCTACATATATAATTATGAACTATTTACTGTAAGTTGTTCAGAATGTCCATATTCGTATACCTAATGCATTTATAGAAGTCCCAAACTTTGTAGTATTTAGCACTTTTTACTATTAGTGGTTCAGAATATACTAGTACCAGTAATGTGTTTATAGAAGACCCGAAATTTGTAGTACTTAGCACTAAATCATTACCAACCATTTCTTAGTTTCTCTGTATATATATTTTATTTATGACATTCGTTCAGTGAATAATTCAGTGTCTAATTTTTCTATATCCTGAAAGTACAAATCATTTACGATCAAGAAGAATTGATTCTTCAGGCATCTTACGACAAAACATGGGAGTACTTTATTTTATATACTCGAAGTACAAATCATTTACCATCAAGGAGAATTGATTCTTCAGGCATCATATGACAAGTTTTCTTTTCAACTCGATCGAATGTATCAGTGTTCTCATTGTACATCTGTAAATATATATCATAATGCACTGCATAAAAAAACAAAAGGCCCACACACACTAATCTTGGTACAAAGTGAAACTCTGATAAAAAAGATAAAGATAAAGTTTGTTTAACGACACCTCTGGAACATATTGATTATTAATCAGCGGTTATTGGAAATCAAAAGGAAGGTTATGTCCACATTTCTTTTTTTTAATTAAATATTTATTTGCCCAGACTCACCACCGTACACAAACAAAATCCACTTACATACACAAGTTGACCGCTTTACGCTATGAGCAGCTTTCATTCTGTTTCCAATATTCCCCATTATAAATAGATGATTAATCAAATAATTTGGTTACACATCACTGGAACACATTGATTATTAATCAACGGTTATTGGATGTCAAGCGCACAGTTATATCGACACTTGGTCACAGAGGAAACCCGCTGCCGTCACGCCACATAGGCTACTCTTCTTCAAATGACATCACTGGTTGGAAAGGGAAATAACTCAACGGGTCCCCCGAGGAGGATCGATCCTTCGACCCAAGGAGCCGAAGGAAAACGGACGCTCTACCGCTGAGCTACGACCTGCTCGACGTTTCAAAGAAGTCACGTTTTCATAAATGGCGTCTTAGATCAGTGGTAGAACTTCTGCCCTCGATTTGACGCCATTACCGCATTGATCCCAGTGGGAGGGTTCTTTTCTACATGTGTTTAATTTTATACAATATACATAGCGTCTACTAAATTCAAATAAAACCAGTTCCTGTATAGACCTGGGACCTGTTTAACAAAACATTTACGACTAATTGTGGACGTAAACGTAAATATGTGACTAAAAGAGTTTCCCAAAGTATAATTAAACATAATAATGATTGTCTCCAGGAACGAATAGCGTCCACGTGTAATAATGTCTCAAATGACGAAAAACCTATGATATCTCGGCTACTAACCATAGTCCTATCAGTGTCACTAACCGTTAGCGATTGAAATTTATCTACTTACCTAGTCGTAAACTAAACTTACGATGTTTTATGAAACAGGTTCATGGCAAATGGTGAGTACAGGAGAATAAAATAAAGATGTATTATTACAAACAAGCTACATGTATTTACCTAAATATTATATCATGTGTCAAAATTTGCCGTTTATAATTTTTCAATCATTAGTTCTTTTGCAAATGAAAAACTATTTTAGATATCCAAAGAAAATAACTATATTGAACGTGTCTATTTCTAGCTTCATTTCTCTATAGTTCTAGTCAAGTTAAACCATTGTACCGAATCATTGTATGTTGGTGCATATTCAGAATCCTGAAAAAGTTGTCAAACCTCAACTTGAACTTTTAGTATACTGTTATGTAATATCGTGAACATTCTTTTGTGGGTTTTTGCAGATTTTCATTTTTAGACTAAGTAATAATTTATCAAATAAAATTTACCAAAAAAGATTTCCCCTTTTTTTGGCAGTCATCTTGGATTATTGGTAGCCATGTTGGATTTCGTCTATTATGCATACTATATTACAAGATTAGACTAACTGCACTGTTGTAATATAGTATGCATAATGATCAAAAACCAACATGGCCACTAATAATCCAACATGGCAGCGTAAAAAATGGAAAACAACTTCTTTTGTAAACTCCAAGATACATAAAGGTATAAAAATCCATAATATTAGCAAGAATCTACCAAAATATTTCACGACAGCCAACAAATGAACATAGCAGTATTATATACATGTACTATTGATTTGTAATTAATGTTTTCTTCTAGAATGTCAAGATTGGAATGGAGTCTGCTATGACCCCGATGAATCTACCACCATAGGCTGTATCACCTACACGTGTACTGTGTCCGGATACACGTCCAACTATGGCGCATCCAACATAGGTAACCAATAGACGTGACCGCCACTGTATAATTACAATTAGTATATATTACTTATGATTAATTTGGTGTTTACCGACACCAAATGCACGAATAAAAGACATCGTATCGAGTCTGGTGGATTACAAAAACTGGTATATGAGTCACTCATGAGGTTGATCTGGATACAAAGTAACCATGCGAATGACATGATCCATTTGGATGAAATGCTCGAAAATATCTGTAGCCTATGCCAAGATGTGTCGAAAGCTTCATTGATGGAGATCCTTAAGAAGCCTTCATGTGCACGAATTATGGATCTCTTTGACACTTATCTCAACTACCTTAGATGTGAAAATGGAAGTTTGTCCCAATTTTGGCTATCTTATATAGACATGGTTGAAATCATGATTGGATTAATGAGAGCATCTCGAGAAGGGGACTGGATGCTACATTTGTTGTCTATCCGTGCAATGATACCGTGGTGTTTTGCTTATGACCGACTCAATTTATGCCCGTTATCTTCCATATTACTATGCTCAGATGACTCGGTTATCTGCTGATCACCCCGATGTACATGCGTCGTTCATGCATTGTAGCTTTTTAGTAAATATTGGAGACAAAAATTCTTTCGGCAAAATTCCTGTTGACCAAACCATTGAGGAAACGATAAACAAAGACACACAAACATCTGGAGGAACAAAGGGATTCAGTTTAAAGCCAGGAGCTGTTTGCAAGTACTACTTGACAGCAGAATACAGTAGTATGTATCTAAGACAGCTAAAAGACATGATAGGTCAATACAAAACTAAACTCAACCATCGAGACATGCAGCAATCAAGGATGAGGCTGGTGTTACATCCCTTCTCGACCTAATGGAGAACAACTGGTTAAATCCTATGTCCCTTGAGCAGACAGAGTTAGTCAGTTTATCTACTGGCATCATAGCTCCCCTTAATGTGGCCAATGACCTTCTCAGAGTTCACAAAGTAGGCGAAGAATGTTATAACAATTTCAAGGAAACTCATTTAGAAGGAAATCCTCCAGATGTCAAATTCTTTGATAGGATGGTGAAGCAAAACTTGAAAACATTCAGCCATGTCACTAAACAGAAAACAAGCTACACAGGACACAGTAACGAGATTGTACTCAAATCTGATCGAAATCTGTTTGGTCACATCATCCTTGCCGCTCAAAGCAGACAACTTCATACGAGAGATGTTCTCTCCCACCCATTAGGACATTTGCCTGGGTCATTAGCAAATGGTGATGGATCCTTACGGAAGACAAACAAAGCGGCACTGGCTAGAGACTTAGAGAAACATGTTTGCCCTGCGGAGGACATCGCCAGCTCATCAATTTACATAATAGATGGAATGAGTTTGATTCAAAAGATGAATGGTAATGACAACACATTTGCAGAGCTGGCAGAGTCTACCATTTGTGTAGCACTGCATGAAGGTGCAAAGAGCCAAAGAATTGATGTAGTCTTTGATGTTTACAAAAATCCAAGCATTAAAGATGCCGAAAGATGTAAGCGAGGGTCAAGCTCAAGCCACCAGTTCAAACATATAGTACCAGCGCACAGCATTAAACAATGGACACACTTCCTGTGCAGCTCTTCCAATAAATCTGCCCTTATAAAGTTCTTAGTAAATGAATGGAAACAAACAAACAAAGTATAGAAAGAGGTTGCAAAACAAGATATTGTTCGTTACCAGCGAAGACGTCTGTTTCAAGTTCACGCAAGATCACTGAGAAGAAGTCGATGAGTTAAAATCGAATCAAGAAGAAGCCGACACTCGCACGAATGGGATCAGATACTGGCCTAGTCAATGAACTGCGTTACCAGCTGTTCTGTGCCAAACGAGGAGAGATAGAGTCAAGTCAGCTTCCACCGTGTAATGACTGTCTCTCCATGCACACACTAAGGGCAAATTACCAAGATGCAATTTTGAGACGTTGTCTTGAGAGCCAACCAATTGTGCCTACTCCAGGTGAGAATGGGTGGAAAGTGGATAGTGCTGGCAATCTCGCCATTGAATGGATGCGTGTATCGCCAGCTCCAGATGCTGTTTTAGAGCTCTTGTCATGCAAATGTTAACGCTCATTTCAACTGCCAAAGTGTTCCTGTATGGTTAATGGACTGAACTGCACGGACATGTGCAAATTGTTGTCTTGCAGTAACCAAATTTTTTTTAAAAAATAATGAGGAAGACCGGCAGTCGAGTTGGATGATTCAGATGATGATGATGATGATGATGATGATGATGAACTCAATAGCAGTGATGAACATTAGACTGTTTTCAGTGTCGGATCTTGTATATATATATTATATATAAATGGCAAATGTGTGCATTATTCAGGCTATGTGCCTGGGTTCTGTTGATGTTTATGTAAACGGCTGGTTAATATTCGAAAATAAGAAACCCTTCTAACCAAATTAGCCACACCTCGAAAATAAGAAACCTCGAAATATTTTCAGGGCCCAAACCACGACAATTTGAGACCATGAAAATATACGGTTATACGGTATTAAAATTAACATTTACTTACATTGTATTACTTACAATGCCAATATATTTATATGCAATGCGTTTGTATTAGCTTTGCATGGTCTTTGGACTTTTGTCTACAATAATTTAATATAAATACAAAGTATTATTAAATTCGAGAAGAACCTACTTCTATTTATCCGTAGTTCGAGATAATCATCACCATCGCTGTTGCAGGATAGCCAGTTTATTCAGTTATTATTATATTTTATTATTATTATTATTATTATTATTATTATTATTATTATTATTATTATTATAGTTTATTCAGATTATATATTCAGATATCCAAGCATTACGAGATGAGTCTGTTGCTCGATGGGTTGAAGGATCGATCCTCCTTAGGGAACCCGTTCAGTTATTTCCTGTTCCAACCAGTAATCCACGACTGGTCCATCAAAGGCTGTATTGTGTGCTATCCTGTCTGTGCAAAGTGCACATCAAAGCTCTCTTGGTATTATTCGAAGAAGAGTAGCCTTTGTGGCGGCAGCACGTTTCCCCTGTGACCTAGTTTTCAATATAGCCATACGTTTGACCTCCAATAATTAATTATTAATAATCAATGTGTTCCACATGTGTCCTTAAACCAACTTGATCTATTATTTACATGGATGTATTTTATGATCTATTTCAGAATGCACCGGATCCGACGGCAACTGTTACCCTAACGGAGGCACGCATGGAAACTGCACGTGTTCGGTTGTTGACAATACGGTGTCAATGCCGTGTCTGTAACGTGTCAATCGATTGCACACACTAGAAGACCATTGACGTACTACGCATGATCCTTCCACGTGTCTAATACTCTCCTAAACACACACACGCACACACACACACACACATACACACACGCGCGCACACACACACACACACACACACACACACACACAAACACACACACTACAGACTGTGTATAATCCCTCTCTTAATCTAATATACTCTTCTAGAACGCACATTACACACTCAAACATCTGTTATAAACATGGACCACAGACTTACTGTGTATAATCCCTCTCTTAATCTAATAGACTCTTCTAGAACGCACATTACACAATCAAACATCTGTTATAAACATGGACCACAGATTTACTGTGTATAATCCCTCTCTTAATCTAATATACTCTTCTAGAACGCACATTACACAATCAAACATCTGTTATAAACATGGACCACAGACTTACTCAGTTACTGTGTATAAATAATCCTTGCATTAATCTCATACTGTTAAATAAAGTTTTATTATTACAGGTATAAAAATTATTATTATTATTATTAGAGTATTATTATTAGTATTACTGTTCCAGAACATACACTACACTCTCAAACAACTGTTATACTATATAAACACGCACATTTCATCTTAATATAGCTCACAATGGCAATACTTTTTCTTTTTTTCCTCTCAAGTCAGGTCATAAAGTAACATTAAACTATTACACAGACAGGTTAAAACACGACAACCTATGGTAATAATGATGATGTTATTTCTTTAATAACTCACTTTAATAATCATCATTTCCATCAATACATTTCAGAAAATGCGTCAATATATTGCAGAAAATGCGTCAATATATTGCAGAAAATGGAAGCAAGGCTTCATATTAAATCTCTCTGATTGATTACATTGTTTCAGATTTATTTATTTATAATTTTCATTAAACAATTTGCTTTCTATATTTCGGATTTTTGTTTCATATTAAATTTATATTCTGTAGTTACTTCCCCTGACTGAGAAATAAAGAAGCGGAAAAGAAATTGTTTCGTGTCGTTATTTATGTAGACATTAGAATCATTATTACCCTTAAAGGGATAGTCCAGAGTTTGAAGACGAGTACCACCGAACTAAAATTAACATTTATTTTCGTTTTATTACTTACAATATCAATAATATGTTTATTCAGAGTTTATTTAACCTGGAAGACTGCTTTTAACACGCAAATACGATCACTTTTATTTTTTCGTATGTTGGCTGGCCCACTAATGTGTTTGTAGTAGCTTAATAAAAATTATGGTTCTTGGACTTTCGTCTACAATAATTTAGTAGGCCTACGCACTAAATTGTTTTAGACAAAAGGACACAGTAAGCCACTATAACAATTTGGATGTCCAGAAACGCATAGGATATACACATATTGATATTGTAAGTAATAACATGTAAGTAAATGCAAATTTTTATGAGAAGAAAGGCTCTATTGGCCAGAAATATGTTACAAATGGTATAAGACGTCCAGCTCTGTCTCTCTTTCTTTCTCTCTTTCTTTCTCTCTTTCTTTCTCTCTCTCTCTCTCTCTCTTTCTCTCTCTCTCGCTCTCTCTCCGTCTCTCTCTCAATATCTCTATCTCTCTCTCTCTCTCTCTCTCTCTCTC
>JAULBR010105850.1:0-20552 GCA_032355825.1 Melanodrymia aurantiaca | reverse complement strand
CCACACATTGGCTACGGGCCTGTACAATGGCTATTGCACAACATGATATTTGATAAAAACGTAAGAAATGGATGAGTTCTCAACAGGGGCCACCAGTAGCACAAATATTTTCATATTTCCACGTAGGTCCCTACAGTAAGAAATGATCATTGCCTGCATTGTGCACTATTAATTAATTTTCCTCATCTTTGAAGGTTGTTGGTGTGGGGTCTGTTTATTAAACAAAAGTATTCAGGTGACAAGATTCACATATTCACCATTTCATTGTAAATTAGCAATCTAACGTGTTTTTTTCACTAATACTCACCTTTTACTAACGATCAGTATTATCACCGCTTTAGCAATGTTTTGAGAGGGAATGCATGCAATGTCGATCGTCATATTTTCTGTTAACTCTGCCTTGTGCAGATACATGTTTGGCTATGATGTTTATATTGCTAGTGTTATAAATCGATTGGGGACTATAGATTTGGAATTTCATCATGACAGATTTCTGAATTAAGAGATGTGTTATTGCATTGTAAATTTTGGGTAACTGATGGGTTATTCAAATTAATATAGTTCACATAACTGAACAATTACCTAGATAAACAACCAAACGAACTGACTTGCAGAGTACTTAAACTTTGAAATATTGTCCAGTTAGCTAATCAGTAGCCGCTCTATTACAAACCCAAAATATATTACATTATATTTTTTTACCACTGAAAAGAAGTGATCTTTTCCTATGATGTCCCTATTTACGAGTGGGGCAATCTGCCCTTTTATATTACTTAGTTATAAGTCGAGAATGGTCGTTCAGGTTACCGGGAGGTTACCACATGACAGAAAAGTCGAGAACGGATCTTCGTTCTCCATAAAATTCGTCAGCGAACGGTAGTTTCGTTTGCGAACGAAATTACATCAAGTGATTTCGGACTTTCTGTGTTTCGATTTCTTGTACTAAATCGCACCTGTTGGGTTATTTCACATTCCAACCCGTGATCCTTAATTGGTCTGTCAGTTGGAAAGTGCACATAAACGATCCCTTGCTGTTATTCGAAGAAGAATAGCCTATTTGGCGGCAGCAGGTTTCCTCTGACCATGTGTCAATATAACCATGCATCCGACGTCCAATAACCGCTGATTTATAATTGATGTTTCTAGTGGCGTCGTTAAATAAAACAAACTTTACTTTTCCTCTGTGACACATAATGCAGATGGAAACATTGGCATTACCTTTTTGAGCAAGAAGAATTTGCTCATTACTCAGGGGAGATAATTCAAACTATTTTTTTTTTTTTAAATTTAATGTTAAATGTCATACAATTTTCTATTACATTTAATCTCTTGTTTTTTTTGCGCAGAATACATTTGACAAAAGATGATACTTTGTATGCAAAATATTAATTAACAGTGTGATAACTATATGTAAATAACTCTGCTGATAATGATTTTAGTCAGACAGGTGAGATCACTGATGATTCATCATGAATGAACAATTCCAGATCACACAAAAATATAACTAATCCATTCATGTCGGTGTGTATAACAAATATTTTAAATTATTGGTTTAAATCGTTTCTTTTTATCAGGATTTATTTCTTACTAAAAGTAAATCATTATATTAATTTTTAATATAGTCCTAATAATTTTTTATGGTCATACACCTGTATTTTTAATTGTATTTTGGAAAATGAATGAATGAATTTTTAACGACAGCCAACCACGAAAAAACTATTTGATGTCGAAATATGGTGAACGTGAATGATGCATAGGATATAAACAAATCAGTATCTTAACACCAATCCAGCTAAAAATAATGATGAAACTAAAAAAAATATATATAGTGTAAAACCTATTCTATAAATTATATACCGGTACCCGGTATTTTAGACCTAAAGAACTTTAATGTTTTATGTAAAAATTTGGAATTTAAAAATAAGATGTGAGTGGAACGTAAAAGATTCCACCACACATTGTCTGTTTTGGCAAAATAATTATCTGGAGGTGATTCATTGTCTCGCCCAGAATGAAACATCAATTTCCTTTCATGTAGTAACATCTCTCAGGAACTCCTTTCTTTGTGTGACATCTGTGATACAGTGCTTGTTGGGTTTCATTATAATTATAAAGTTTGTTTGTTTTACGACACCACTGGAACATATTTGATTTTTAATCAGCGGTTATTGGATGTCAAACATGGTTATATCGCCACTTGGTCATAGAGGAAACCTGCTGCCACCACATAGGCTACTCTTCTTCGAATAACAGCAACAGATCTTTTATGAACACTTTCCCACAGACAGGATAGCATACACCACAGCCTTTGATGGACCAGTCATGGATTAGTTGTTGGAACTGGAAATAACCCAACGGTTCCACTGAGGAGGATCGATCCGTCGACCTATCGAACCTCAGGCGGATGCTCTTGCCCTGAGATACAACCTGTTCCATAGGTCATTCATTGTGTTGACCAGAATGAAACATCAATTTCCTGTCGTATAGCAACATTATTCAGGAGCTACTTTGTATGGCTTCTGCGATAGTGCTTACTGGGTTCCATTATAGACGTAGTGGTCCTACTATGGTTGCTATGGTTTCTGTTATATAGAACTGTGATTGATTAGTCCGTGTTTTGTCGTATTAAGGTGTCATCAAAACTACAATGTAGTGGTCTGTCATTACTGGTACATGTACATAAAATACTGTGGTATGTGCTGTCTTGTCTGTACGAAATGGTGTATAGAATACCCCTTGCTGCTGCAATTGAATCCCGTTGGTTCGAACACCGTCGGTGCTCGAGAAACTGTTCGGCCCATCGGGTAATTCGACCCAAGCATCAGCAATAAAATAATTCGGGACTTCGATCTTGGTTCGAGCGTTGCCATGTATTCGACTCTTCCACGTTCGAGCCAACGAGATTCTACTGTATATTGAAATTCATTGTGTAAAAACCTCATAACATAATTTCTGTGAAGGGGGTGGTACATAAATTTTTAATTACAAAAATGTACAATCTGTTTATAAAATCTACACCTTACAATTATCAACCGGCAACTAAAGGTGCATGGGGAAATCCCTAACCTAGATCCAAGGTTGTATATTTGTTTCTAAGCACATCTATAGAAAGATTGTAACAAGAAAAGAAACAAAGTCTCATAAATAAATATTAAAATAACGGAACTGCAAAAATTAATGATAGAAATAACATTAAAAAGGATAAACATGCAAATTGATTCAATATAATGTACATATATCAAAAATATTTTTCCCCTTTATAATAGGAATATAGGTAAAAGAAATTAACACTCTAACAGTGCAGAATGCTTTATAAAGATACTAAACAACATCCCCAAATAGGAGTAACAAAAGCAACAAAACAGAATATATAATAAACATATTTTCTTTCTATAAAAGCATGGATTATTAACAGAATAATTTATATATTTCCATAATTCAAAAAGACTAGGTCATAGGTGTTAACACCATATGTAAACTAAATAAATGAGCTATTACTGCTATATTTAGGGGTCTGTTAGGTAACTCATTGTAGTTTATGTCAATAAAAATATTCACCATCCATTTTTATCCAATTTTCATAAAGAAATAAATAACAGTGTGCTTTATAGGTATTTTTGACATTTATAATTTTCTGAAAAAATTTACACTCACATGAATAATTTACATTGTGGACAAATAACCTCTGTAGCGCAGTGGTTATTGCATCGGGATTAAGACTGGTAGGTACTAGGTTCAAATCCCATTCGTGGCATATATGCAATCTTTCATCCCAGTACAGACTCCAACATAGAGTGAGTGCTCCGCAAGGCTCACTGGGTAGGTGTACTTCCACTTACACCAATCAGGGTCCACAACTGGTTTAACAAAGGCCATGATATGTAATGTCCTGTCTGTGGCAAGGTGAATATAAAAGATAGCTTACTATTTATCAAATAGGAATAGCTGGTTTCTTCTATCATACTAACTTCTGTCCTGGACAGGCAGTCGAGGCAACTGGACTGCATGACCATGACAGACATGCTTGAACCGTAAGTGGATACAAACATGTAAACAAGTTATAACTAACTAACTATTGTAGAGAGTCACAATTTTATTAATACATGTATATTCAAACAAAGTCACATGGAGGAACTAAAGTTTGCACATTGTCTGTCAACATTCTGAACAATGAGATTAGTTATAACAATGATTTTATAATCTATTGTAGAAACTTAATAAGAGTTAGACTGGTGAAAAATCCAAATCATTCATAATAGAAAGATAAAAGAACTGATGGAATGAAATGTAAACAGATTAACAGAAGTGGTTATAGTACCCAGGTCTCAAATAGTATTTGAGAGAAAATTATATACTGTATTAAAAAAAAAGCATCAGAGCAATTGAATAGAAAGTGTTTTCTTAAATATAACTACATGTATTAATACGTAATTGGAACCAGCATCTGCAAGTAATACGTCACAAATTGATGCAAAATTCTATGACATCTCAGTAACTAACCATAAAGCATTGAAATCTCTATATTTAGTAGTCGTAAACTGGACTTAGGATATTTTGTAAAATTCGATCCTATTTAAAGACTATATAATCTCAAAACCATATAAATGTAGATGCAGAACAAACAGGAGATTCACAAATTATAAAATTCTGTAGAACAGAAATTATTCGAATGTATGTAATTTTTACGTTTTTCGTATTTGTAATTTAACTGCAAAAATTACAATCACACGAATAATTACAAGCAATAATATTAATTAAAAGATAATGGTATTTTTGAATTGCTAAAATTACCTACTGAATGTTTTTTTTGAAATCGTGAAAATGTGCAGGTGTGTATATTACTTTTTTACGGTATATTATATTAAACCATTCGGTGGAGAAAGTTGACTAATAATAATTAACGAGATTCACACGTAAAATACTGTAGAACAGGTATTATTCGAATATATGTAATTTTTTTCGTTTGTAATTTAATTGCCAAAATTACAATCTCGCAAATAAGTAATAGTAATCCTAAATAATATCCACTAAAAAGATAACAATTATATTTTTGCATTGCTAAAATTGAACAACACAAGTTGATCGTTTTTCTAAATCGTGAAAATTTACAATCGTCAATATTACTAATTTTACGTTAAATATTAAACCATTCGGTGGAGAATATTGATAGATAATAATTATACAATAAATTACACTATGTGGTTTTTTATATATTGGTGTGAAAAGCCACATTGAACAAGTAACTGTATGTATCAAGTTTAATATGACTTTCCTCCTAAAAGCATATAATAAATAGGCATAAATAATATACATGTTTATTACCCCAGCAGCCTCTCTAACTGGGGAAAATAAATATCATAATTTCTCTTTAAGCAATTATCAAACATTAGTATAACAAGACATTTGAATGGGTTAAAACCATCCCAACTACTGACATTGACATTACTAAAATATGATGTCACAAATTGTAAACATGACGTCATGTATATCGCGTAGAATCACCATTCATGTTTTTTATTTTTGACACTATATCAATATGAAATATGTTTTGAAGTAATAAAAAGGAATATTAAACTCACTACCCTGTATTATCAAGTTTAAGTCCCTCGTGAAATAATTTTCATTTTAGTCACTCAATAAAGCTACAGTTAGAAGCTAAAGTTAGAATCATACTTGCGCAAATTTTCAAAATTTCATGATTACTTGTATTTAACACATTTCAGAATTAGGTTAAAATTTAAACAAATTTTCTATTCTAAACCAACTAAGTAAATGACAAAAATACAAATTCTGTAAGATGTTTATGGAAAATTCTATCTGCTTTAATTTGTTTTTTTTATTAAATCAGTATTAAATTCCAAACTGTAAAAGTCTGTTTTTAACAAAACAAGATTATACAATGTAGTGTTGTGTGATATGTATATGTGTATGATGTACTGCTGTAGTATTATTGTTGTAGACATACAATAACAAATGGTATAATGGTACAACCATATATATTTCAACAAAGATGTCCTGAAAAAGCACTATTCAATAGTTTGTGTGTGGTCAAAACAACTAATGTAAACAAAATTTTGTTAACATATTACTTAATTTTTCCGTATCATTTATTAGCAAGAAATAAATAACTGCATTTTTTTTCTTCAACTTAAAAAATGTAATATACAGTACTATATATAAATGAACTTGTAAAATAGAAATAAATAGCATTCTGTTTATTTGAACCAATTCAATAACCTTTTCACAGCACTAAATACTCCAATTATAAAGTGCTTGATGCCATAACAAACTCGTCCTGACTGGTTCAATAATGTGGTCTTTACTATGCAATTTCTTACACATAATGAATGTAAAGGTAGAACTTTGAATAAAATCATAAATGTGAAATACTTATATAGCAAGTACTGAAAGGTATTGTAGACTCGTATAAATAATCCATGTTACTGATCACCACATATGCATTAACAAAATATTAATAACAGTACATGTCAATATTTTATTTTCAGATATCAGTTATCTCCCTTGGTTCACAATACACTGGTGCAACGATTAGACTTAATCTGTACAAAATCATATGGAATAAGGAGAAAATAAATTTGTGGTTATTAAAAAACAGTCCTAATATAAGACTGTACATTGTATTAAATGATTTTTACAAGCAAAGACAATAGACATTATTTACCTGTAACTGATAACTAACAATATTATTGATGAATATTTTCACTGATCATGATTGATAAAATTTGTTTGTTTAACGACATCACTGGAACACATCGATCATAAATCAGCGGTTATTGGACAGACGCATGGTTATAGATCATGATTGTTACTTGTATATAAACAATTCTGAATTTTTACGGAACACAACCGAAAAAAAAGTTCGGGCACGAGTCCTTTTGTATACGATTTTTTAATACGTCTCAAGAATATCGACCAATAGGGCGAGCCTCGTGGATTGATATGCTTGATAAGAGTCCGAAAAAAACCGTCTACAAAATGACAAGTCCCAAAAATATTTTCTAGTGCAATAAGTCTTATAATTTTAGTAGAAAATGCACAATATATTGCATTTGTTTTTTACAGAATGATTTGGTGCATCATCAAAACAACTTGAACAGAAGAAGAAGCAGAAATAAATATCAATGTTAATCAATCAAAACACCTGCCTTGCGTTCAATAGGGCGAGCGTACTGCTACCGAGACAAAACATTTTGTCACCGGTGTTTGCATCTACATTGTAACATTAAATGAATGTGATATAGTACACGATCGGTACCTGTCAAATTGTTCGCGATCGCTCACCCTATTGAACGCAAGGCTGACAAGAAAACAAATATTTAGACCATGTCGAAATCCATTTACCACGAAATTTGATCTAAATATAAAATTTTCAACTAACATTATAAAGGTGTTTTGGATTAGAAGAACATTATTTTTGTGCATGAAGATTTCCAATGGAAGAATTCAATTCCAAAAGGCAGTGGGATGATCTAGTGGAACATTATCTTCAACTTATGAAGATGATGCCACTATCCAGAAACATCAGAGCATTTTTTAAAGTTGGGGGCCAATGATCATGATCGTTATTAAGCAAGGCATTATAGGCTAAATATGCTTGCTTGAATTTGATAGTATAATTTTGAAAAAAAACCACCTTAAAAAGTGGGGAGGGTTGGAGGCCATGTTATTCCATCTTTATATAACATTTAAATTTTCTTTTTTCTATATAAAGGTTTATATTAACAATTTTCGTTGCAAAGTGATAATAAAATTTATCTACTTTTTTGTCGACTAAACAAAATTACAAGCACATACTCAAGGGCATTATAATTTAGCATCTTGTATTGATCACACAACCAAACAATCAAGGCATCTATGTTCTGTAAGACCAACACATACACAGCTGTATAAGGCATAAGGTTGACCAATGTACTAAAGAAATAACAATTTACGCTGTTAAGGACACTGAAAATCCAGAAATGTTAATGAAAAAAGCTCAAATTGTACGTTTAACTGAAGGTGTTAATAACTTCTAGGACAATATTTATAAACAAAACAAAAAAATAAAAATATAATATTTTTTCCCACATTTAGTTAGGCCTATGTCGTCACCGTTGTCGAGAAATGTTCTTATACTTCTATTTTTTATTAGGCTTCGGATCTGCCAGATTTGTAAACTAATAAAAAAAACCAAGAAGCTCAACTTAATTTGTTTGACTATTTTGTATTCATATTAACACATTTGTAATATGTACCCGGTAAAAGTCTATGTATTTCTTTGGTCTTGAAGACTATGAACCCTGTGTCATCATATGCGGTGCAGCTTTATTTTATATCATCCTCCGTGACAATATACGAATATCTGAAGAGAAACATTTTTGTAATTTGACTTAACACCCAGTCGTCCACAACGAATATGGATGCAAGTTTTCGATGTTAGGAAGCTGGGTTGTCCAGTAGAATTTAATTACTCTCTTGATTGAATGAAAGTTAGTTCAAACAATCAAGCAATACATTTTTTATATCTATTTTTAATTACTATTTTCACAATATTTCCTTCTATTTTAATGAAAGTTATCTATATTGAATTTTCTAGATTCACCCTATTTTCCTTTTGATTGAATGAAAGTAGTTCAAACAATCAAGCAATACATTTATGATATCTATATTTAATTTTCTAGATTCACCCTATTTTCCTTTTGATTGAATGTAAGTACATGTAGTTCAAACAATCAAGCAATACATTTATGATATCTATATTGAATTTTCTAGATTCACCCTATTTCCTTTTCTCTCTTCTTCTCCATTTTATAGCTCTTACAGTAAGAACACGTTTTCTTTTTTTATAAATAAAAAAGCATGTAGGTATTTTTGGTTTTACAATGAAATGATTATTTACAAAAATATTGTGAAAAAAAAAAAAACCCAGAAAATCAAAATAAATTGGCAGTCTTTTTGTTCATGCAAACGCTGGCTTACGTTTGAATTGTACAAAACATTTAGCCAGTTTGTAAAGTCACAGAAATTCAGAATGGTCAGCATTTGCTCTAAGCTAACCATCAAGCCGCCAAGCCTACCACACTAGAGAATACGAAAGATGATAATTCGCTTCATCCTGAACATTGATCGGACACTAACGTGATAAAATTTAAATTGGATGTTTGCCGTATCCCTATTTTTGAATTACACAAGACATATTATATTGTCAGTTTGTAACACTACAGAAATTTAGAGAGGCCAGAATGTGCTCAATGCTAATCATAATGCCATCTAACTCATCATACTGGAAAACGAAAGATGGCAATTCGCTTCACCCAGAATATCGATATGAAATTCTCACACTAACTTGATAATGAAAATTGCATGTTTGTCCTATCCTTATTTTTCACACATACTAAATGATGAATGCCAGGGGCGTTATATATCAAACAACTTAAGTTTTTCTCAAGTTTTGACTTAAGTTTCATTAAATTGAATAAGGTAAGACAACAACGTAAGCGTAAGTTTTTGTAGAATTCTTCAGACACTGCAGGAGGAAACTTAAGACTTAAGTAAAAAAACGTCCAAAACTTCTTTTTTTTCTCAGAACTTAAATAAAAATCGTCGAGACTTAAGTTTCTTTAAGTCTTATTTCTGACTTAAGTCGCTTGATAAATACTGCCCCTGTAGTGGAAGTTAAAGCATCAGCAGCATTATGAGCAACAGCAGAAATGGTCATTATCAGCAGCAGTAATGTATTAGTAGTTGTTGTAGTACATGTAGTAGTAAATCAATTGTTGTAATTAATACTGATTCAATCTATTCTATTTTTCAGCCGGCACCCAGGCCGTTAACAACAAAAGCAGTCCTACCTCTGTATGCAGTTAAACGACATCGTCAACTTATAACCAATAAACGCGAACGGGAAAATAATGTATCTTTTGCCACGTCATACAACTTTTACATTCTGTGTCTATCTGTATGTATTACACAACTTTTAAACTCCGTCAGATGATGCACAATGTAGATCATTGCTGCGACGCAATGTTTATAAGATCGTTGGCGGGACAGTATTAATAAGATCGTTGGCGGGACAGTGTTTATAAGATCCTTGGCGGGACAGTGTTTATAAGATCCTTGGAGGGACAGTGTTTATAAGATCCTTGGAGGGACTCAATGTTAATAACATCCTTGGTGCAACACAATGTTTACAAAACATGTAATACGACGAGATACACAAGAATCCTCATATGCAGAGCAGGCTGGGTATCCTACATGGATGTTTTGTAATATCTCCAAGCAAGTGAAAGATCGTGCGGTTTGAATCTGATTGTGGAAGGATTTGGATGTGGATTCCATGTACATGGAGTGATACTGGTTAAATACAAGTGTTATGATAGGAAGCAATCGATATTGACTTTGCGTTGCAAATGTCTCTATCTGGTCTTGTTCAAGAATTTGGACGTGGAATCGAACGGTAAAAACGGACTTGTGTTGATGACGAACAATTTGCGTGCATTATAATAGGAAGCAATCAATATTGAATTTTTTTGTGTTGTCAAATGTGTCGATCTTGTGTTGTAGAAGAATTTCGATGTGGAATCGGTGAACAGAAACGTGTACTGGTGATCAATAGGATTCACTCTGGATCGAAGTTACGTCATCAAATGTTTCTATCTAATGTTCATGAAGAATTTGGTTATGGAATCTGTGTAATGTCATACGTCTGGTCACGTGTACATGTTAAAAAGGAATCACTCTGTGTACGTGTTTAGTTGAACATACATGCATGTTCTCCAGTATTTCAATCCGGATTGGTGACACGGGTGAGGCAGGATATGCTTATCTCTCACAAACACCTGATATCATCACTGCTATTACCAACAATCATGGACACATGCCATTTTCTGAGCATGAATTAATTTATACGCTATATTAATGTACATAATTATGTGTATTGTGAACAAACACAATGATCATTAAGACAACCATATCATTTAATTTCAGTTTTCACCATTATGTACAATCACGACATTTATGACAATAATTATGTACTGGTATTTTAATCAATAAAAATATATAATAATTTTTTGTATACAATGTAACATTTACACAATGGAACACAGTTCAATCCCAGTTAAATTGACCCAGACTATGCTTCACATTTTTCATCGCTTCCATGAAAACAAAATGGCTGTTCTTAAAATATGGTTTAAGCACACCTCTGGTGGAGCACATCGCTTAATAATAATCAGCTATTGAATGTCAAATACATGGTTATGTTGACACATGGTCTGAGAAGAAAACTGCTGCTGGGAATGTCCTTTAAATCATATTCATGTTCCAGCACGAACACTTATTTCTGACATAGGGTACAGAGGGTAATTAGCAATACCCTGTCATATTCTTCTTTGCAGTTCTTCAAATGTAGCTGCAATTAGCTTATTACGGACTATATAATTACAAGTAAGAGTACCAAGTTACCAACCTGTGATTTATAAATGCGAGATTAGCCAAGGTTGAAGGCACATACGTGTGGAATACGCCATAATATTTTATGTCCTGAAGATATTGTGTAAAGCATGTAAGCTTTATAACAGTACATTCGATATAACAGTAGTATGTGAGGGTACCACCTTTGCCAATATAGAGTTGACTGTAGATATCTATTTAGACAGTACAAATTATACACATCCTCCTAACTACTGTATGCTACGTCGTATTAAAGCATGCACTGAAGGAATTCAACTGTTTATGGAACTAATCTCTGCAAAATCTCTCCCATTCTCACACGCTTTGGTTGTCTGAGTTTTTGTCATCAGATTTCACAGCATCGTTTGCGGGTTTTTTGAGTAGAGTTCCGAGAACAACACCGAGGAACATGAGCATACCAACTTGTATGTTAGAGCGGAACTTGGCCGCGCAGTCGTCAGCATCATTCAAATCCACAGTGTAGAGCTGACGAATCAAATACATATACTCATTAATTACAAACATTGTCTTGTGAGATTGCTCACCATCGCTCTCATAAATAGACAATTAGACATGTTAAAAACCAAATAGTTAACAACTACGATAAATGACTCGCCTACGATTACTAGCCATTAGAAATTCCCCACATTTTGTCCAGACACACAATGTGAAAAAACTATTGCAATGACACATATTCCCGTTAGTAGAGTAACTATGTCACCTATAGCTACTTTTTTCTAAGAAAATAACACGCAAATTTCTGCATGACGTCGCAGATGAGTCATTTATCGTAGTTGTTAACTATTTGGTTCGGACGTTAGCTATGTATAAAATACATTTCAAAATTACTGAATTAACGCCTGCCACTAAAATATCAGTCGAACTGTTAAAATTAGCATATTATCCACAATTTACACAAACATCCTGTGCGAATATACAGGCCAATAGGAAATTTTTAAAATGAGATTTGCGAACTGGAAGTCTGTGGAGGGGGAATTTTGAACTAGGAGCATGTAATAAGAAAAATATTTGATAAATGTGTGGAGGAGTGAGCATGTACCTGATGAGACAAGTGAGTTGCAGCAGCAGCTACAGCAACATAGAACGGCCACGTCTGCTCACTGAGGAATCCTGTCAGAGAGAGTCCGCCCACCATGATGGTCGCGAACACGGCCAGGGCCGGCTTCGTGTGGTCTCCTAGTGCCAGCGCCGTCGATTTGACGCCAATCAGCATGTCGTCATACTTATCCTGACAAGCAAACAAACAAAACAATGACTTGACACCAATCAGCATGTCGTCATACTTATCCTGACAAGCAAACAAACAAAACAATGACTTGACACCTATCAGCATGTCGTCATACTTATCCTGACAAACACAAACACAGAAGAAATTGTAACATCAGTAATTAATGTTGGTTGAATATGGTACATTCTTGGCTTTAAAATAGCACATACAGAGTAGCCTCCCCCTTAGGATCGATAGAGGGCTACAAGGCGGTGAAGGTCAGGGTGCGAATTTGTACAACGAATTACTGTATCGAGGAGCTGGAGACAAGTCTTTAACTGTGAATTATGGCAGTTGGACGCTAAGCCAGCTGAAGCCAGAATTAAAACACAGAGGTGACCGGCTATTTGGTCGCAAAATGGACTTGATTGAGCGGTAAGTTTACATGATCTCCAATCACGTCTTATTTTTATGACACCGATATGTATGATGTAGTGAACAGTAACTGTTGATGCATACGTCCAATAAACACTAGTTACCCGATATAAATAGTAATATAATAATTTGATACAAATTTAACTTTTAAGCAACAGTAAAGTTATAAACACTAAAATGATTTGGTGTGTTTAGTAATATAATAGTAATAATGTCAACGACGTTATCTGCCATCCCTTGCCGCCTAACTACGCAACACTGTTAAACTGAAAGTAGACTATGGGACAGACGACCTTCATCATAAGCGCCACCTACTGGCTGTTTGTTCAGGGTAGATAATTGAGGAATGTATCTCATTACAATAATACATTGTAGAATGTTATTCATATAATTATTCTCTATTCTACACAAGCAAATAACCTCTGGGGCGGTTGGCACGATAGGATCCTATTCACTAATTTTGTTAATAAATTATGTTGAGTTGCGTTGCTCCGTTTTGTAAACAATTTTGTATAGTTGGCATTATATCGTTATGACAGTTACAAATCGACATATTCCACTTATTAGATTTACTGCAATATCGGGGTAAACAAATGTGACTGGAAGTATCTCAGTTAGGTATCGGATATCACTTTTGGTACCTAAACGGATATATTTGCAAACTTGTGACACATAAACGATGGGTATATGTGTAAATGGCAACCAGCGTATATATATTTACTCTCATAAATGTAAATTGTAATGGCATTATTTTATTTTTGTGTTACTGCTAACTACCGCAATATCAGGAACCCCGGTATAAAATAAAAACATGATGTATTTTTATAAATACATCAATTGTTAATAATGTCATTTGTGGCTTGTTTGTGTGAAATGTCTATAATATTAAAGGAAAGCATCTAGTACAGAAATTGATAAATACATGGTTTTCAATTCCGATAAAAATAGCAATACATTATAATTAAATTCCATAGCACTTGGGCTTAACCACAATTATGTGACAATATTAAAATTAAAATGAGCCATCAATCATTCCACTTTAAAATAAAATGTATAAAATAAAACGTCTTCAGCAAATGGTTTTTGGCTTTATAAATGTTAAATACCCAAAACTCATGTTGTTAAAGCCAGGACGTTTTGAAGAGAGAACACATATTTGTAATAATGAAATAAGTTTTCTTTTGATCCTAAATGATAAACTGATGTTATTTGTCGCCAACAACTATTTCAACGCATGCGCATTCAAATAGATCCGTTAGAGTTAAACATAGAGTTATAAAGCGACTTCGAGATGTTTCGTGTACCAGCGAGCTTGAGGCTGGGGCAAGGCTGGTAGGTACTGGGTTCGAATCCAATTCGTGACATATGTGATTTTCAATTCCAGTACAGACTCCAAGCTCAATGGGTAGGTGTTCTTCAACTTCCACCAACCAGTGTCAACTGGTTCAACAAAGGCTGTGGTATGTACAATCCTGTCTGTGGGAAAGTGCATATACATGTATATAAAAAAGGTATCTTGCTATTTATCAATTCGGAGTAGCGCGTTTCCTCTATAACACTGACTTCTGTCCTGGACATGCTGCCGGGACAACTGGATTATCTGACCACGACAGACGTGCTTGAAACTTAATTGGATATATGTTATAATCAAGGTGTTTTAGACGTAAAACCGGCAAATCTCAATTGGGAGGAAGCACTTATGGTTATCAACATCGATATTATTTTAGGATTATAAATAAAATTTGCTATACTCATGTTTTTATTATAATATAATAACGACCAACTTCGTCTGGTTAATCGACAGACAGGACTCAAGACCACCAGCCGATGACATCACAGGATAAACATAATAATAACAAATAAATAAATATACACACATACGTCAAGGTTACAAGTCACCATAGATTAGCGCACGTATATTAAAGATTTGTTTAGTATGTTAGATAAAAAAAACAAAAACAAAACATCCTCCAAGAAACATAAACGCATAATAAATGATGAGACTCGAACTTAATGTTTGTTAATTATTTGGAATAACGTTTGAAAAACAAGTGGTTTCCCTTTATCATTTCTGCGCATGTTTGAACGAAAATAGTTGTTGACAACGAAAATGGAAAAATGTGGACACTGAAAATAGATATTTATGTGAACAGGATTTAAGAATATATATAGTATTTACAGATATACAGATCACAATCGATCTTTCTAAAATTACAATGAATTTTGAGTAAGTATTGTTGTATCTTATAATTATATTGTTACAAATTGTACTGAACGGTTATCTTCAGCAAGTTCAGGCCGTTTTTGTCTCGCCGCTCTTTCAATGCTTTTTTTTTCTTCAAGAAATTCTTGACTTGAGTTGAAATTGAGCCAGTGTAGAAAGAATGCAAGTCCCATCGGATAAAGTTGGTTTGTTTAATGACACCACTGGAGCATATTGATAATAATTAATCATCAGAATGATGTTTGATGTCATACATTACAACATTGTCATTGACAATGATTGTAGTTATGTTCACCTACCTTACGTTCAATCAATAACTCGAGAGCTCTGGAACTATGTGACTGGTACCTATTGTGTACTATCACATCACATTCATTAATAATGTAGATGCAAATATCGGTGTCAAAACGTTTTGCCTCAGAAGCAGAACGCTTGTGCTATTGAACGCAGGGATGGTCTCAGACTCGGAGGAAATCCACCATTGCCACTATACTATTCTTACTGATTAGCAGAAAGGGAAATTTTCCTACGAACAGGATATCACACACCACAACCTTTGATATATAAGTCATGGATTACAGGGCTCGTTTTTCGTCAAAATTATACCAGAATCCATTTGAATTCCCCCAAATGTACATGACGGGAATCCACGAGAAACCAATTCTGCATGTGTTTTTTTAATAAATGTTATTTCGTGACCGATAGAACTATTTTCATGTGTGAATGGTATATCAGCCAAACACTTTTTTCTCGGTTATTGAGATTACGTATGGGAAATTAATTCAATGTGTTATGATATTGTCAGCCGAATTAAGCACATTGGAAAACTTGGAATGTGGATTTTTAGTACAGGAATCCAAATAGATTCCCGTCGAAAAATGAGCCCTGGATTACTTGTTGCAACAGGAAATAACCAAGTGGGTCCTCTGAGGAGGATTGATCCTTTGATCTGACGTGCCCCAGGCAGACGCTGTTACAGCAAGGGTGCATATACAGTGAAACTTCTAAACCGAACCCTCAGTAAACCAGAATTTCCTCAAAACCGAACATATGTCTTGGTTCCGTGTTTTACACAGCTTTAACCACTGGAAGTAACCCCTGAAAACCGGAAACCCCTCTACTCTGAATACCGAACCTATTATCCAGTCCCATTGTGTTTATTTAACCTTCTGACTACCGATGTCGACTTACACAACGTCAAACTTTGCTCTGATACCGATGTCAACATGCGTACTACGCTAGAACTCAACCAAAAACCGGAAGTTAAAATGCCATGTGGGCGGAAATGATGTAATAATAACATCGAGCGACTTTTTTTCAGAATTAAATATCGATTGATAATTTTAGTTTGAAAACATCGATTTCCCTGAATTTTTACGTAATGTAATGGCGGAACGTCCCGTTAAATCTGCGTGACTGACACATAATTTGAACAGCAATAAATTATGCAGTTTCATGGATCTACGGATATTTGATATCGTGATTCTGTAGGCCCTACATATCTTTGGAAATGAATGGAGTAAATGATTTGCATCACAGTAACTGAGAGCGAAAATCACGGGTTTAAAGTAAAAAACCTGACAGTGCAGTAAATGTCTACGAGTGTTGCTGACATTAGAAAGCTTTCTGAACCGCGAACTTCACGAACAGTACAAATCAATATGACACAAAATATAATAATATGGTGAACACATTTTTTTACATTTATTGTTTTATGTTACATTTTATGTATTATTAAAGTTTTCTAGTCATAATATGTGATAAAAATTGGTTCCCTTTCACACTGGTATTTTTCCAAATTAATCCGGTACAGAGGGGAAATGTCTGTAAAAAGAATTCGGTAGTCTAAAGGTTAATACAAATTTTACCTCTGAAGACCGAACAACAAAAAACATGCAATGAGCGTGGCCTGTCTCGACCATACCAATTAGTCTCGACAATACCAATTAGTTGTCAAAATCTCAACATCGTCATCTGTAAAAGATAACATGCGCATGCTCGGTGTAGCGTGTCCTGGTTGTGTTTGAACATCAGAGGAACAATGCTCTAATTAGTCTCTGTTAGCGGAGTTTGGTTGTCCCTTGAAAAGCTGTTGTCACAATGGAACACTTCGTTAAGCGTGACTGATTCGCAAACGGTTCTAATTGTGACTGATTCACAAACGGTTCTAATTGTGACTGATTCCCAAACATTTCTAAGCATGATTGACAACAAACACTTCTAAACTTTTCAAAAAGTGTTACCTTTACATGCACGTGCATGTAATATGTTCCCAATGTGTATTTGCCATATGTCTAAAATTGTTTGACAACGTTTATAAAAGATTATACTTTAATTTGGTTATTGTTGGTTTTTAAATAATGTAGCACACATTTTCACTTTGTTTAATTTATATCAATAGTATTATTATTAGTAACTTTAATTTTATCGCGAAAAGGCCACTTCTTGAAACCTCAGTAAACCGAACACCCCTCTAAACAGAACATTTTATTCGGTCCCTATACTAGTTTGTATAGAAGATGTGTCGGCATTTTAAAATAGTCTTTACTAACATTAGCAGCAGAGCATAGCATATCGCAAGAGCATTCACCTGAGGCTCGATGGGTTGAATGATTGATCCTCTTCAGCGACGCCAATTGGGATATTTGTCATTGCAACCAGTGATCCACAACTGGTCTATCCAAAGCTGTGGTGTGTGCTATCCTTTGTGGGATAGTGCAGATAAATGAAATGTTGTTACTCAAAGAAGAATAGCCTATGTAGCAGCAGCAGCGGGTTTCCTTTGTGAACAAGTGTCTATATGGCCGTGCGGTTGACATCTCGTAACTATGTGTTTTAGTGGTGCAGTTAAACAAACAAACTTTACTTTACTAACATTAGGAATAGGTCCACTTTTCTAAAAGAACTTTTTTTTGTTACTGAAGGTGAACTTCTTTTTTTTTAAATTACCAACCCAAATGTAAATCCTGCCTATGTGCCTGTTCAATAGGCAATGGAAATAAAAGATTTCAGCGTGAGATAGGATAAGTAGGGGGCCTAGAATTTGGCTAACATGCGAACAGTTATTAAGATTTCAGATGTTCCTATTGCTATGTCTGATTGGCTAGTAATGACAACTTAGAACTTTGAATGAGATCAGTTGTGCAAGATAGTAATGATCTTGTTTTGTCCAACCAGTATGCATACATAGGCCTACTAGTAATGAGTAGTAAAACAAGACAGGTGTATTGCATGCTATCATTTTGTATATTGTACGTAAGTCTTGTTGCATGTCATCTCTTCAAGGTAAAGTTCTACTTATCATCATACTATTAGCTTGTCGATCAGTTTTAATTACAAATTGTTTGTTATCTTGCATCATTGCATGTGTTCTGCAATCATCTTGACTTCTAGTATTTCAAGTGGCATGACTGTTTACTGATTTTAAAACCTGATATTTTATTGGTTGTTCATGTCTTGTCTGCTAACTACAAAATGTACCATGTAATTATTTTTTCTTATACCACAGTTAGTCTAGCTTGTGTTTAGTATACAACCTGCTGTCTTATGTGGTAATAGAAAACATGGGGCTAAAGTGGTTAGAATGTTCAATTCAGTGAACTTTATATACTATAGTGACTACACCTATATTGACCTGTGAGTAAGTTTTACATTATGGTTCTCCTGAATGCAATGTCCAATGACAAGTTGCCTGGGGTGCGAGAATGGAAGTGGACCAAAGACATGTTGGAGTAAGTGAACACCACTTTATAAAATGTTTACCAATTGACTGCCTAGTGCATCATAGTGGGGTGGGGGGGCAGGATAGTGGGTGCAGTGACCATAAATATATTAGTATACATGTTAAATGTACATGTACATTGTACGTAATATATACTTAAAGAGTAAAATTAAACAATGTTACAAACTAGAAAACAATCCCTTTCATTATATATCTGATTTTTATTTTTGTTGTCTATGGGACTACATGTACCAGTAACTACAACCTTGGAATGTTTAATAGCTCAGGTAGGATAGTCATAGACAAAACAACCTGGTCAGTCTGTTGGTGATGTCGAGTGCTTCTTAGAAACAAGCATATTATCACATTCCCTTTTTCTCCTTGTAGCACTAATTGCAAATGCAAGGGTTGATCTATAAATCATTTTGATTATGTAAAATACTGTAAAAACATGTAATATTTCCACCAGTAAATTTTTGCGATTTAAAAAAACATCATTATTTAGTCTTTAATGGTTATTTTTTCTAGTAATTTGCTGGATTTTCATGGTTAAATGACTCACCTTCGCTACCAAGCACAGTGATAACAGTATGCTAGACACAACCTTATCCCCTCCACCCACCCCACCTCTAAGACTGAGGGAGTGGCCTGGACCCATTTAGACCGCGCTCTCATGCTGAGCATCATCTAAAACAACTTTTGAGGTTGATGGAGACAATAAAATGCTGTTCCTGTTTCCCGGTTAAATGACAGACACGAAAATGTTTTACAGTATAAATTTTTAATTCCTATTTCTTTTCTTTTTTAATAGTAGTGCCTTGCGGTTTGAATCTCAAAAGACACGCGGTAAACCAAGCATATTATGGGATCAAGGTAATATTTGGTCATTTGTGCATATATAATTGAGTATATATCACAATGTCTTTTGTTTATTACCCGTGTTCGACAATTCATTTTATATATTTCAGATTTCAAGTTTTTAAAATTATGCATAATATTATGAGTTTTAAAGCCTTCATGATAATTAAAATATATTTATTTATGTTATAGATTTAAATGTTTATTTGTGAATTGGTATGTAAAAATATATCCCAAAAAGTTGTTATAAAACTGTCCAAGGTTGATTACCAAACATTTTACTCCCAATTGAGAACACGCATTTATATAATACGATGTACATGTATGTATTATCATAGTGACAAAATATAATCATAACAATAGTCTTCCTGACCAACCCTAATTTTATGTTACGACCCTAAAAGCAATTAAAAATAATAATTTCATGTAAAAAAATTGTTTTAAGTGAATTTACAAATTCCAACATACCTACACATGTACCATATTTCAAAGATGAAACTAGAAACACATTTGATTTTTTAAGGATTTTTTTCATGTTGGCATTTTAAAATTAATACATGTATATGTTACAGCCATTAAGCCAAACCAGTCATTAGGCCTAATGACTGAAATGTTTAGGCATTAGGCCTAATGCC
>JAULBR010105839.1:0-10716 GCA_032355825.1 Melanodrymia aurantiaca | reverse complement strand
AAATCTTTGACACATTTGATGCAATAGTTCATTAAAGTAGCTCAGTCTGAGAAAATACGGGTGTTGCTTAATTAATTGCCATATGTATATATCAAATTATATACATTTATCTATCTAAATTATATACATATATCTATCTAAATTATATACATATATCTATCTAAATTATATACATAATAGCTATGTAAATTATATACATTATATGTACCTAAATAACATACATACATGTAACTAATAGCAGGTGATAAAATAAATACTTGCAGTTCAGTGAGGGAACAGTGTTAATAATCAGGCTCTTACTTTTGTTCCACGTTAGTTTACACATGTGTACCTAGTTAAGTGACTGGAGTGGACCTAACTCAGTGATTGGAGTGGACCTAACTCAGTGGTTGGCGTGGATCTATCTCAGTGATTGGAGTGGACCTAACTCAGTGGTTGGAGTGGATCTATCTCAGTGATTGGAGTGGACCTAACTCGGTGATTGGAGTGGATCTATTTAAGTGGTTGGAGTGGACCTAGCCTAGAATTAACGAGACGTGGATTCAAAGAGATGGGTAATCATGAGTCATGGATTCAGAGAGGAGTATTGACGGGTGGTGCTGTAACAATGTCTGTTGAGAGGAGAATATCTATATTAATGTACAATCGCCGTCAGATTCATCGGGCACTGCAAACACCGAGGATCATATCTAAATTTGTTTCTGCCTGTGAGACGAATGGTTCCATCGCGCCGGTTATAACTCGTCTCCATGGCAGCACAGTGTATGAAGCCGCACCTCCATGATGGCGGCTTGATGGCCAGAGTTTGGTAAATCTTATGATTACACCTACTGTTTGGCTTCCAGTGCGACTCGTAATTTCCTGACTTGGTTGTCATGTGTATCGCGGTGGCAGTTTTTGAAATATCGATCACCGTCACGTTCATGGCGCGTGCATAGGACACTATCCACATACCGATTCCCAAGCGACCAACAACAACATCGGGAACTTGTTTCCACGGAAATAACCGATTGGTGATAAACACATCGGAAGATCCATCCCTGAGCGGCCATCCCGTCGTCTTGAGCTGTTGAGCCTGTTTGACGTCGTCGAGGTAGGGCCCTGACGAGAAGTTCACGTTCGTCCTACTGACCAGCAACATCACAGGCCGAGTGTGTGCCAGCTCTAGGCCCGATATCACATTCAACGTGTCTTTAATTTCTTCTGTTAACAGAATATCGCTGTTTGCGAAACCATAAAACACACTGTCGATCGTTGCCATGGCTTGTAAGTACATATCCCTCATGATGGGCATCTCCCCGCAAGTGACGGACATCAAGGGCAGAACTCGCCAGTCATTCGCCATTGCTGTAGTCGCCAGCTGAGAGTTGTTGGTGAACAGTAATGGCGTTACTGTTGGCTTCCACAGCTTCCACGTGCGCAACACGTTCCCGTGCACGAGCTTCTTCTCTTCAGTTTCATTCCACGTGCTCATTAGAACCAATCGAGTGACCGGTATACTTTTATTTGTTGGCTGGAAAAGATACTTTGGTGGTAATACTGGCATTTTCGGTCGGTATGGTATCGGCTTTCTAACTGTAGTTTTTGTCGTATGTTGCACCGACTGTTCGAGTGGCGCAGGTTTTAATTTGAATTGCAATGAATTCGTTCCGTTCTTCTCCGTGTTGTCTGTAACAGAATGACCAACGTGTTTCTTGTTGCCTGATGGGAACAGTCGTTTGTATGACACGAGCTGAAAGTTGGCTGGATCTTCTTTGCCAAACGCCAGCATCTTAGCGTGCATATTTTTAACGTTATTGGCGAAGTCAGAAAGCATCATAGGAACCCTTCTTTCTCCAGACACTGTGAAGACGAACAAGCCTGTCGCCACCAGCAACACGGCGCAAACAAACACTACCTTCTTCCGTGACAGTCTAGACGTCCCCGACATTGATGTAGTTACAATTAATGACAAACTATGGAATCTCTGAACAGCACACGAATATCGCAACAAGTCTGCACACTATTTAAATACTTCACTTTAGATGTTGCAAACATGTAGTTACTTCTGGATACCGCTGTCTTTATCGCACAGTTATGATGTCACGGATTCCTTGCGGCACTTATACCGGCTCTGACAAGCGATGATAACGGTGTGTTATGTAGAATTCAATACAACAGATGAAGAAAGATTGTAAACATGATGGTACAGCCAAAGGGCGTAATAAAATTCAAAATCCAACTATGTGGTTTATCAGATGTTACATCTTGTGAACAACTAAATGGACATAGTGCTGAGTGATATGATAGACCTACAGTTGTAGGCTTACTAATGAATAAAGTTTCGTTTGAAAATACAAATTTGCATACATTTTTTTGGTCAAATGTAATGTAATTATGAAATTTCAATCTGAGGCGATATACTTATAGCCTTTCTGCATTGTGTGTGTGGGTGGGCGGTGAGTGAATGCGTGAGGGTGGGTTGGGGCCAACACAACAAGGGCCTCCTCATTGAAAGCGCGGGTGGCGTGGTTGAATCAAGTTCTGGAGACCTAATAACATCTACCTACATATATATGAAGACGGACTTTGGGAGTGTGGAATCTAAACGACAACACATTGACACGGCCAAATGCACAGCTCTGCACAGGGCAGAGTAGAATGGATATTACGACAGTCGAGATGGCATGTGCTCACGAATCACAATCAAGGCCTCTGAATGTCAGACCATAGACGGTATAACTCTAATGAACAACTCTTGAGACAGAACATCAGAAATTGTGATGTCGATACCATAATTAAGCTGGAGCAGATGGAATGTTGTTCAACATGAAATATAAATTGTCTATTGAAAGTTGATGTCATCCCGTTTAAAGTACATATTTGTGTCGAGGCCCGTGTCGTTTTAAATCGCAATCCAACGATCGAGACAGAAGCAGATCTATGCTCTACTTTTCTGTATTTCATTCTATGGTGGATAAATCAATGTAAAAAGATATATCACCAATAGGGCCTATAGCGGAAAGTGACATTGAACTTCTTTGCTCAAACCTTATGATTTTTCCAGGTAAGTTAGAAAATCTGGTTCATATATTTGCATACAGAAACAAATCGGCTAATAATAGAGAACAGCTAGTGCCCATGTTGATACCACTTTCTTGTCTATATCGTCAAAGGGGGAATTGTTTTGTGTCGTATCGTACATTTTGAAGTAGATTCTCTACAATGTGATGTTGGCTATTGTGGCTGTTCGTGTCGAATGGTACGCGTAATGAGAAATCAGATAGGTTACTTTAGTACTAGTGTTTAATTCTCTTTCGGAATTCTGGCTATTTGTTTGAACGGCCGTGCACGTGCATAGCCATAGGCTAGCAACCCGGAATGGGTGATCGTTCGCCCACGTGTAGGCCTATATATATAATTTCCTTTTCCAACCACCGATCCACGACCGTTCCATCAACTGCCAGTGTGTTATCTCATCTGTGGGATAGTGCACGTAAAAAATCCCTTGCTGCCATTTGAATAGTAGCACGAGTTTCCCGTCACCAAATGGTGATGTAATCGCGTGTTTGACATCCAATAACCACGGATTAATAGTAAGTGTTCCAGTGGTGTCATTAAACAAAAATTATCTTTTATTTTTGAATTGATGAATCATATATACATGTAAGATTACTCCGAATATAACAAATTCAGAATTTTAACATGGAGCCAAACAAAGGCAATTGTTTAGTCCATGTGGTAAATGCCAGCCTCCCCACAAGTGTAGTCATGCCATTTACGAATACGCAGTAACGTGACAAATGTAAATCGATCGCATTTTGACAAAAGGCCATGCAGTTCCAGCTGTGTATGCAGGACATGTTAACTCCATCGACCTCTCACACTTACCTACTAAGTTAATACCGTCGACCGACACAAACCTGGCACAGAACAGACGTTCGTTCTTACACTGCCAAAACGCAGTCTGTCGTTTACGTTCAGTCTCCATGTACCGTTGTCTGCCATTGGCCGAGTAGTAAATTTTAATAAACGGAAGCGGGATGTAGTCCAGAGTTAGAGTGGCTGCCTGTGGCGTGGTGGGTCGAGGGATCGATCCTCCACGGCGCAAACCATTTTAAGGGCAATTTCCGTTCCACCCAGTGATACAAGACTTATCAAATTCAGTGGTGTGTGCCATCCTGTCTATGGGATAGTGCACATAAAAGAACCCGTATTGTTTTTCAGTAAGAGTAACCCATGAAGCGGTAACAGCGGGTTTCCTCTGTGACCAAATGTCAATATGACCATGTGTCTGACGTCCAATAACCGTTGATTTATAATCGATGTGCTCCAGTGGCTTGTTAAACAAACTGTATCTTTAATAAACTAGTCACGATTGCAATTACAACTGATTTGATGCATCGTAAAATAGATACTTCATGCAAAGTAGTTTCGTAATACGAAATTCAATAGAGAGAATGTTTACAATAATATTACATACACAACACTGTAAACACCGGTGTAAAAGAAACGCCAGTCCGACAGAATGCAAATAGCCTAATCCATAAAACGAGTTATTACCTACAAGTCTTAGAGTTATGTAACAAAAAGCGCAATAAAACTGTTTTATAAAAGTCTGGTTTGAAAAAGGATTCCTAGGTATGTATGTCCTATAGCATTATACATAGTTTCGGACCTATATTCCTATGGACTTCTATTCCTATTCTACCGGTACTGTATAACTAGTGATATTTTTTACTGTAAATTTTCGCAATGTCCAAAGAACGATCAACTCGCGCATGTGTAATTTTGATGGTTATCATTGCTTGTAAATCTTTGCGTGAATGTAATTTTCACGTTTACATGACAAACATGAAATTTACAGACCCGCAAATAATGCCTGTTTTACAGTTTAATGTTACTTCCTAATGATGTAACAACAACAACATATAAAATTGAAATGTTACATACGTGCCAAACATGTTACTAGACCACAGACATTATAGAGCGAGAAAGTTATTGATAAAAACAGAAAACATCACAAATGTATAGTTTAATAACAGAATGACATTTTACAATCTTATAACCTGTAACACACTAACACAGGAAATCACATCCTTGTGCAATAGTTCCAGTGTTTTCCTGACAAACATCACATTTAATTATATTATTCTCAATTGTGTCAAATGTTATCTCAAGCAGCTATTAAATGCTGGAGCAGAAACAATATATCTCGGCAGAAACAGAAATGAGTAAATCAAGTGTACAATCTGTGTATGTGATAGCATTACACGGTTTCTGCATGTTATAATGTTAAACATTATACGTTATGAATGTGATAACATTAAACATATATATGTATGTGATAACATTACACTGTTACGTAGATGATAACATTACACTGTTACGTATGTGATAACATTACACTGTTACGTAGATGATAACATTACATGTACACTGTTATGAATGTGATAACATTACACTGTTACGTATGTGATAACATTACACCACTAGAAATATCTCATTGTTAGAAAGCTTCCTCATTGTGAACTGATACACAGTGAACTGACTGACAGTGAACTCATGTTCAGGACTGACAGTGAACTGATGTTGAGGACTGACAGTAAACTGATGTTGAGGACTGACAGTGAACTGATGTTGAGGACTGACAGTGAACTGACTGACAGTGAACTGATGTTGAGGACTGACAGTAAACTGACTGACAGTGAACTGATGTTGTAACCGACAGTGAACTGATGTTGTAACCGACAGTGAACTGATGTTGTAACCGACAGTGAACTGATGTTGTTGAAGACCGTCAATACTGCCACCACATCCACACTGTCCATGCATACCTGTTCTTCAACCACCACTGATACGATGTCAAGAAACTACGCAAACTTACACTTGGAAAAATCCATCTCTGGATGTTGTGTCATAAAACTGAAAAATACACAAATTGATCTTTATTTGTTATCTCAACTATGTAATTGACTGATGGCAATTTATACTTTATAATCTTGTTTTAACCTTTATGCTACTGAAATCTATGGGAAACCTGCGTTTTCAAACAAAAGCTATATATCTGATATCAATATTTAATTTGATCATCTGTCACAAACGAACTCTTTTTAATGAAAAATATTTCCGGATGATAATAATTGCATCATATCAGAATGGTTCTGAAATCCAGAAAATGGCTAATAGCAGTATATAACATTGTCAACAAATGTCGCTTTCTGAAGTCAACTAGAACTTTGGGTGGATGGGGAGGAGAGAGGTAGCTAAATTATAGAACGTTTTGCTTGAAATAAACATTTTGAAAAAATAAATAATTCTCTAGTTCGATTCCTAAAATATGTACAGCATTTTAACAATTGTAGTATCCCTAATGAATAGTTGACAAATGCAATAAGGTTCAGTTTGAACAGATCATACTCGAATGAGGTTTGCTAGACGTTGTGTCGGACACAAATCAAATGGTGAACTGTGTTAATTGTTATATAGCCATTACTCTTCGCGCAGGTGGTAATCTGGTTTCTCATACTTGAGAACACTGCTTACTTCACGTAAAGCGTATATGCATGTTTCCAACTTTATGGTGCAAATTGTAAATGAAATGATAGTATTGCTATAAAGTTTAAAGTTCTGGTTACAACAAATTATTTATGAATAAAATTTGTAATTGTTTGTACTTTGTAGCAGATTCTGTAAATGATCACCAATAATAATGTGATCTCAAATTATTTCAATTTCTGGATTCTGTCGCTGATCAACAAATAGTTTACATGTCGACATAAAGCAATCTAGTTTTCTGTATTTTCGCTTATGTTTTGTGCTGTGAAAAATGTGAAAGTAAAGTATTATAGAGAATATAAACTCACTTCTTGAGAACATCCTGTTTCTTCTGCTCATCTGACGTGGGCAACCCCATTTCTTTCTGTCTCTGATCATACATCATCTTCTCCACCACAGACCTCGTCTCCCCATCCAGGTCAGACAGCTGAAAACACAACCAACAAATATATCAACCTCTGTAGCATTCTGTCTCTAATCATACATCATCTTCTCCACCACAGACCTCGTCTCCCCATCCAGGTCAGACAGCTGAAAACACAACCAACAAATACATCAACCTCTGTCTCTGATCATACATCATCTTCTCCACCACAGACCTCGTCTCCCCATCCAGGTCAGACAGCTGAAAACATAACCAACAAATATATCAACCTCTGTAGCATTCTGTCTCTGATCATACATCATCTTCTCCACCACAGACCTCGTCTCCCCATCCAGGTCAGACAGCTGAAAACATGAATATATTATAAATGTAGGAAAGTCAAAATCAATGTACAGTGTATTCAGAAAATCTGGACATAAATAATAATTCTTTTTTTTTTTTACATCAATAAAAATAAAAATCAGTAATCATAAAAATGCAAACAACATTTTTCGCCATAAAAAATTCAAAACATTGCTTAAGTGATGAGCTGTATCCCCATGTCTAACCATCAATGGCCTGTTGCACAATGAAAGCTTAAACAATCACCTTTACAATTTGACAGGTCTACGCATTGGTTCTACTAAACATAACAAAGTACAGTACTAAAATTCTAACTTAAACTGAATACAACTTTATGAAAAGGTTTTAAAATATGGCATCCAAAGGTTGATTTTATTTGTCAGAAAAAGGAAATTCATAATGTTCCATGACCTTCCATTAAAACCTATTTTCCCAGGTTTTCCAAAACTAGAAAATTAAATCTCAATTTTAACGACTTTCCATGCTTTTCATCATTTCGATGAAGACAGTACAAACAATATGGCTGTGCTATGTATGTACACATGAATCCATCTTTTCTTTGTTACTAAATCCTTTCAACTCTGACTTGTGCAGAAATTTGCATTTTGTCATGTAAATGTTTTGTCGTTTAGATTCCACGACGCGAGTGAACCCTGGAATGCTTTCTTAATCATCAAATGCCATCAACAATCCTCAATTAACAAAACTACGGCAAGTTTTTCACTACAAATAGCACTTTCATGTGAGTAATACACTTAATATTACCAAGACTGCAGTAAGTTTGTTCTAAGAAGCAGCATTTAGCACTTTGAGATGATCTCCCATTGAGTAATAACAAACATGAAGTAAAAGTGAACGAAGTATCGAGATCAATTGGTGGAAACTGTAATTACCTTTGAGTTTTCTGGCTGTACTTTCTTTGTGTTGATTTCTGGATCTGAGGTCACAATCCTGCTCCACCATTCCATCTGGTTAACCTGAACCAAACAATTAAATAACGCCACATTGTAACCATAGAAACGACGAGTAAACAAATCTGTTGACAATTCTATAAGGAAAGAAAAATAACCTACTAAGTATGATATGATATGATGTGATAAAGTAAGTAATTTTAGACTGGCTCTAGATAAACCTGTTCAGATGATGTTTGTATGTGAGAATATACTACAAAATGGTTTAGTGTCAAAAGTAATAGATCAACAAATCTAGGTTCTGTTAGTTTAAAATCTTCAATAGTATACGGTCAGAGGTAACCACTTTTGAAATGTGGAGTGGTCTAAACATCAACATATTGATGCCTAACCACTGAAATTAAGCATCAATTGAGCAAAAAACCACACACAAAAATTACTGAACATACATGTACATATCTCTTGGTATCATCCATTAGAGGCTTTTGCAGGAGATATCGTTGACCTAATAATTTGTGATATCTTCTACGATATCTCCTCATCACGTCTTATAATCTTGATTGGTCTACAGACGGTTTTTCGAGCTCGTCACCAAGAAACCCGATAGTTCTAAGCATGACGTCATAACGTTGGCGCAACTCCTATGACGTCATATCTTTGAAGCAAACATTGCAAGTGTTCATTTCCATTAAAATTTGTTTAATAATCATTTTAATTAGAAAAAATGATAAAAAGAATATCCCCCTCATGTCTTGTGATATCATAATTTATCAGCACTCATTGATAAAAGTATAAAAATCCTCTAACTGTAAGTATATTGTGTTGTAACAAACATCACCTTTTCAATGCTTACGACGACTGTTTTCTTGTCTTGAATCAACCATGTTGTTTCCTCAACTTTGACATCCTTCTCGAAGTCGCCGTCTATCACAGCAGATTGACCTTTCAAAGTGACCTTGATGTGCTGGGAAACAATTCATTCTACTTTTATTTCATTGAATCAAGTAAGTCTTTACATCTCACGGACAATGTGCCAAAGACATGAGTGTTAAAAGATAGTAAATCTTTCATCTATGTACAGTAGTGAAATAACACATAAACAAGAAACTGGTAACCATGGGCACTAATTGGTGGTGTTTAATGGTGGAGAAAAATAAATAAACATAAATTTATATTAAATTCCATGATCCAAATAACACTTTTGTGACTTTCCATGCCTGAAAACAGCCATTTACAAATTCCATGATGATGACTTGTTAGGATTTGCATGACCCGTACAAACCCATTGTTTGTTTACCCGTGTTTGTTTATCTGTGTTTGTTTACCCATTGTTTGTTTATCCGTGTTTGTTTATCTGTGTTTGTTTATCTGTGTTTGTTTATCGGTGTTTGTTTACCCATGTTTGTTTACCCATGTTTGTTTATCCCATGTTTGTTTACCCATGTTTGTTTACCCATGTTTGTTTACCCATGTTTGTTTATCCCGTGTTTGTTTACCTGTGCTTGTTTATTTCCGTGTTTGTTTACCCGTTTGTTTATTTCCGTGTTTGTTTACCCATGTTTGTTTATCCAGTGTTTGTTTACCTATGTTTGTTTACCTATGTTTGTTTATCCGTGTTTGTTTACCCATGTTTGTTTACCCATGTTTGTTTACCCCGTGTTTGTTTACCCGTGTTTGTTTACCCATGTTTGTTTACCCATGTTTGTTTACCCATTGTTTGTTTATCCCGTGTCTGTTTATCCGTGTTTGTTTATCCGTGTTTGTTTACCCATGTTTGTTTATCCATGTTTGTTTATCCATGTTTGTTTACCCGTGGTTGTTTACCCCGTGTTTGTTTATCCCGTGTCTGTTTACCTTTTTCTGCACATCAACAAGCAGGTCCTTTGATTTAACGGGGAAGGTGACTTTGAACGGGATGAAGAGCTCCACCTCTCCGAGCGTCTGCGTCCAGGAGTAATTGTCGAGGTCCGCTCCGTTTCCAGAGTTTGGCTTCAACTTGCCTTTGTCTTTCTCATCCTCCTCCTCATCTTCTTCTTCTGCAGACTGAGCAAACGACAAACATCAGACATCAGACATCGTTATAGCAACGTTCCACAGTCTCCACGTCTATACAACTGAACACATTCGACAAGCCTCCACTAGTCTGCTACTGCTAGGATGCAGTACAACTACTAGAACTATAGAAGCTGGTTATTAGATGAAATTTCCTAATTGCAGGTGTATAGATAATTAATAAGGCATCGGAAATGCTGCAAATTCTCTCTTGGCTTAGCAGAAATTAATCAAGAATAATAAATATGAAGATGATGACTTTTCAGACAGCACGATGAAACTGAAGAAACAAAGCAGGCCTTGACGTAAGCAAAATTGATCGTAACCTATCAACCGGTTACGCTAAAATAGAAGACCGTAACCTATGGTTACGACTCGTTAACGAAAATGTCAACCAAAATCGTGACGTCAGGCTAAAGATTGAAGTTGCTCCGAGTCAATATCGCAATATTTTGACCTTCAGAAAAGTAAATGCAATTTAAAGCACTT
>JAULBR010105828.1:0-10717 GCA_032355825.1 Melanodrymia aurantiaca | reverse complement strand
TTAAACTGTATATGTGTATTGATACTTTGGATATGTAACTTTTCAATACATTAACCTTATTCTACGTGTTATTAGTCATTTAAGAACAAAGCGATACATTAGCTAACTCGTTTATCTAACAGCATTCTATAGTTTCCTCGTCTTATTGCTATGGCGAAATATTATCATATGACAGAAAAGTCAATATCACAAAGAAAGTTGTAAGAGGACGAACATACTAAAAATGGTACTTGTTTAGCACGGTTTTGGAACAAGCGAATTATAAAAGAATGTTACATATCATAATAAGTATATAAACAATACACATAGGAAATTGACAGTATAAACATTAAAATTATGTTTTTTCCTATAAGTAATGTGTCTTAGTCCATCCAGAAGTTAAATCAACTGTATTACAAGTATTAAGTGTATCCTTTGTCTGCGATTGAAAAGAGTAATATTTATTTGTTCTTAGCAGCACTAATTTCGAATAATACAGAATTTTTAGCGACAATTGATTGTACAAAATTAATACTAAAAATAACATAATAAATTGACCAAGAATGTTATACAAATTATGGACTTCCGCTTTATTGTCATCGAAATACCATTTCTAATTCGGACGTCCCAGACAAAAGCTCTGAAAATAGGTTTATATGTTTTAAACATTTTAATTCCAGACGACTTACTTAATATAATACAGCTTTAGAAACCTTTTTATATGGATCTCATACAGGAAGACATCAATACAGTTATTTAGGTTTTGTTGTCTGATATAGATCTTCTTTCTTCCAGGAGATATCATCGTTTGAATAGTTTTCTGAATTACGTGAGAGCGAAAAATATTTGTCATTTGTGACATGTAAAAAAATACTTATCTTTTATGAGGAAATATAAATACGTTTATATATATTTTAGAAAAGAAATCTAAAAAAACAACAACAGAAGCACAGTTTGTTAAATACAATTAATATACATGTACTAACTTCCACCTGAACCAATGAACGAAACATAGCACAGTGGTAGAGCATGTGTCTGAGGTCGATGGATCAGTTCTCCTCATTGAACCAGTTAGCTTTTCCTCGTCCATGGCCTCTACATCAAAGGCATTGGTATGTCCTATCCTGTATATGGCAAAATGCAACATAAAATACTTCACGCTGCTAATCGAAAAGGTAGTTTGCGTGGCGGCAGCAGGATACTTCTGAGACCATGTGTGGAAATAACCGCGTGTTTGACACCCAGTAAGTATTCGTGTATTGCGAGGGTTATAGGAATACGTCTACTGACGCAAGTTTCGTAAAATCAGTAAGGTACATACATGTACACAAGGGTTTTAATTTCTGACATAAAATTATGTACCCACGGGTGGAATAAACCTATCCCACACCTGCACATGTAAAAGATCCTTTTGATATATGTATATTAATACTTCAAAGAACTTGTGTCACTGCAAATCACAGGTATACCCCATAGACGCGTGTCGTGAAATAGTGACATCAAGTGCCGTGTAAATATGTCATTCGTGCTGTAAATATGTCATTCGTGTCGTAGTTTTATGCATGGCATGGCATTATATCTGTATTTCACGTGTGATTCGTATGCGTTTTATTAACTCGTTTCAAACGGTTTGTGTTTAACCAAATGGATCATAAACCATTATACTTCACTGACACAAACCGACAAGTCAAGTAAACACGTGTTGTCATTGACAACGACTTTCCTCGACAATAACCTGCGACTACCGAATGGAACATTGGCTAGATCGTTTATTCATTATTCTGTTTCTCGTTTATAGGATATTATTCACGCCAGATTTAATTTTGTTTCTCTTGTGTACAAATGAAACTGTAGCCAGGTCAAGCTCGCCGCGTACTCACCCTTTTAATATCAAATTATGGCTCTCGACAAGTACACGTGGTGGTGCGACAATACGAACTATACCCGTGTGACAGCGCCTATATTACGTTACACATACTTACTTCTTTTATACAGCCAATGTCATGTTTATCGGATGAGCTGACTTGCTTAAAGGCTTTACAACTTGTAAATATATTTACTTTTTGGCTTTGTTCAAACTTGTTAACTTATTTTTCTCATGCGATTGTTTATGTGTGTTGGTTTGTGGGTGTGTATTGTTTTTGTTCATTCTACACTAAGTGGCAATTTTCTCGATATTTCGGTCGGAAGCATGCTAGGACTAAATTAATGCATAATTGTGGCTTATGTTTTCGTCTACAATATTCAAACAGACCACATATAACTGGGAACATAAAACTATATGGTCGTAAAATTATTAAATTATTAATTCACTTCAATAGGCCTACGTCAATTTCGTTCATATTGGTGTTGATATCATGACTAATAATTATATGAAAACGTTTACGAATTATAAAAAAATCACTAAATGTTTATGTGGTATTATCAAACTTCCTGGTCGATTCTCCTTAGTGGACCCGTTGGGTTATTTCCCGTTCTAACCAATGATCCATGACTGGTATATGTGTGCTATCGAGTACGTGGGAAAGTACGCCTAAAAGAACGCCTTTTACTAATCCATTTTATTGCGATATAACCGGACATACAACCCGGGCAGCCAGACTTGCGTTACTTTAACACCGGATATAATCCATTGTCGTTTTTAAAGAGATGAAGTCAGGATTTGGTGGTAGGGTGTATTTTTAATAAATAAACCGACGCCCATGGACCTCCTTGTTAAAATAGTAATAATTCTTGTCGTGGATGCCAAATTTGTGTAAGTAAAGATCAAGTTTGTTTTTTAACAACACCACTGGAACACATTGATTTTTAATCAGCGGTTATTGGATGTTAAATGCACGGTTATATCGACACTTGGTCATGGAACGTACTAAAAATAAATAGATTTGTGGATAGAAATTGAAATTTTTGGCAGGTAATCTTAGAACTGACATAATAACTTACTGAAGGTCTAGACTATGCGTGCTTAGCAGTCATTAGTTCAAACTTACAGTGGATAAAATTTCTTATTTTGTATGGAAAAAGAACAAATTAATGTTCGAAAAGTATGTTTGAAAATGTTTATGTTAATACAATAACTTTTAAGCCATACCTTTATACATGTATATTAATAATAAGTTATTTTATACTAATTTGTCTTCTGTGTCAATATATTTTGAAATGTTCACTTATATCCGAAAATTATAATTGGATGAAATATAATAATAGCGTAAAGCTGTTTTCAAACCCTTCTTACGACATTCAGCAATGAGTGGGTGAAACATAAACCAAGTCAGATAATTTTATAATGAATTACCTGTTTTAAAATATCGATAGTTTATTTGTACTACACAATGTACTGTAGTATAACAAATTGCGGACAGTACTTTCTATAATGAACTAGAGATGTACTGTATAGAACTCCTTTTCTAGACCCGTTAGAGTTAATTATAGACAAAATTAAAGGAAAAATAACATTTCTATATCGAGACCACCTCCAGTTAAAGATCAACTCTATGTAAAGACCACATCTATATAAACCTATCTATAATGAATGTGAAGGCCGGCTCTGTACAAAGACCACTTCTCCATAAATATCCCCTCTATAATTATACAAAAAGTACAAATCAATATAGGCTAAAGACCACTAAGTCTCTACAAATATGCATACTTAATTTTGTCCCTTGATTTCAAGATGTTTACATATTATAATCATGTATAGCGGCCACTGCTAACAAAGAGCACATTCTGGTGCAAACGGGTAGATTATAATATATTTATATATCGGTAAAGGTTAAGGGGTATTGTTCTGCAACGCACTGCTAACGAATCCGACATTCAAGTCACAAAACGAGTAAAGGAAATATAAGTATCACCGTGGTCTTAATCGTGATGCATGCATATTTTATAGGCAGCAAGTTTCCTTCGTTATTAATGTATAACGTGGAACTCACAGATGAATGACTCAATGCTGGATCCATTACTGTGATGATGTGTTTGATGGGTCGGGACGGGGAGATTGGTTAAAATAGATTTTAATCCATTATTAAATGGATGTTTGTACGGATTGTGTTGTTTGGTTAGATTTATGGAAAACGGATCACTCGGGGTTAGGGTGAGGAGATTCGGGGGTGTTGTTGTTATATGGATCTTCTGTCTTATATATATATATAATACATGGGGAGAGGGGAAGTTATCACGACTATACACACTTTAATATACACTGATATTTGAGTTAAGTGGATATTTTTCGTTCCAACCAGTGAAACACGTCTGGTTTATCAAATTCCGTGGTGTGTGCTATTCTGTCTATGGGATAGTGCACATAAAAGACCCTTTGCTGTTTTTTTCGGTAAGAGTAGCCCATGAAGTGGCGACAGCGGGTTTCCTCTGATACCTTGCATCTGACGTCCAATAACCGCTGATTTATAATCGATGTGTTTCTTGTGGCGTCGTTAAATAAAAACAAACTTTAGCTTAAATAATGGGAGATAAATGATTCTTCATTATATATCGTTGTGGAATAGGGCTCGTCCTCCATCCGGTACGTAATTTGAAGTCAGGGATTCGGCAGGCCTCTTCCCTATAACATCAAATTTATATGAATCCTCTGGTGGAATAGCCCTACACAGGTAGGCCTATATATGAAGGGTCATTTTAATATATCATATATACACGTTTTAGTACCATACATGTACGTTGCAAATTATAATAGGAACAAAAGTTCAAAGACTATTATATTATAATAGTCTTTGGAATGTTGTGCCTATTATAATTTGCTACGTATAACATAATTTAATTATTGTAGGCTAAAGTTACTTTTTGTATTAAGCTACTACAATCATCTGAATGATCAGAAACATACTGGATAAACATATATTGATATTGTAAGCTACGACTCAGGAATGCCCCTTTAAAATAAAACTAAGTTTAGGTCGCATCATAATATAAAAGAACATAATATATACATCACAACGTTTACCTGGGGAAACTATAAAACACCTTCCGTCAAATTACGTGGCCTTCCGGATTTGAATGCATACTTGTCCTATCCTTGTAGCATAACAGAATCCAAATACGTGCGTCACACTTTATACAGAAACAACTACATTTGAACCGCCTGTTGGGGGCGGCAAAACAACTTGATTAATCCACATGTTCGTATTGTATTTCCCCGTTTTCTAAGCATTGGCAATCAGTGGGGTCACTTTATTGGCTGATTTCGTCACGTGGTCAAGACGGTCGGGATTTGGTGTAGGATCATCAATTCCCAAGACCGCCTTCGATAAAACGAAGAGCCAGGTCGATTACGTTATTAATGTCTCTAAAAATTGTAATTTGCACAAACTATCTTTTTTCACCTTTGCTTATGAATTTATTGTAAATTATATTAAGTGCCTACGCGGCTATCCGTTCCCAATCGTTGGTGTGGATTTTATATCAGTAATCAATATGACAAAACTAATATTGCCTTTTAAAGGAAGATCTCCTCCCGAGATAATGTCAAAGGGATACTAGTTTTTTTCGGTACAGTTAGGACGTCTGTACTCGAGTCACAGGGTGTCGTCACTTCCGGTAATTTTATGAATATCAAAGGAATATCTGCTCACAAGACAGCGACAAAGGAATACTAGTTGTTCGATACAGTTAGGACATCTGTGTTTCAAATGTACTATTTCTTACGTGTTTGTCATCTTGTGTTCAATTGTATTGTACAATGTAGGGAAAGGCCTTAATATATAGGCACTTGCCTGTTGGCCAATTCGCAAAGCAGCGTTTAATTGGTAATAAATATTGTTAAAACCAGGACGTCTGTACTCATGAAGTCATAGGGGATAGTCACTTCCGGTAATTTTATCAATATCAACACTTTCGGCCACAATTGAACGGTGCAAACAAAACGGCGTAAAGCTATTCAGGACTTTCAGAGAGGAAAAATTAAAGGCACCCTCCCGAGTTTTAACACCAATGGTGCCATCCATCTTCAAAATCGGTATAGTGCCTTTAACTGTATATTTTATGAGATTGTAAAAGGAATTCGTATCTTGACAGCAGAATATTATGCCATGAATCTGTTGTCTGCTGAAACATGTGTATCAATATACATGTATGTCCAAATAGAAGAAATAGTAGTTCCGATTACATCAGCAAGAAAAATGAGGCTATACGTAGGTCTGGCCAAATCATATGTTTTGGTCACAAATTATTATGGTAGATAGGCATTGTATAATTATTGTTTTTAAACACAAATATATTATATTAAGGTATCCTTGTGTCGGTAACAGTATGTATTAAAATAAGATGGAGCGCGGCGTGGCTGAGCACAAACGAGTCTACCTGAATGTCGATAGGTCGAAGGAACGAGGATCAGTTGGGTTATTTCCCGTCCCAACCAGTGATCCACGACTGATCCATCAGGTTCGCGGTGTGTATGATATCCTGACTATGGGAAATTGTACATAAAATAACCCTTGCTGTTATTCGAAGAAGAGTAACCTATGTGGTGTAAGCAGATTATTTACACCAGACGCTCTGGACATCGAGGAAGGACCTATTACACACTGTCAAGTTCATCAACGAAATCAGTCTCTATTATCTATATAACATAATTTTGAACGAATAAGAAGTACTACTCTATTTAAAGAAAAAAAAATGTATTAGTGTTAAAAGAATTAAAATAGTCATTCAATCGATACATATAATTAAATAACAAGATCATTTTCGTTCTTTTTTATATTTGTCTTAGAACTGCAATGATTTCGTTAGACGTACAAAAAAATTATCCACGAATCAGTTCACTTAACGCTTGTCCTAAAGTTTATCTTTAAATGTCTACAAATGTTATTTATTTAATCGGGAGCGGGGTGTAGCTCAGCGCAAGAGCGACTGCCTGAGGCTCGATGGGTCGAAGTATCTATCCTCCTAAGGGGAACTGTTGGGTTATTTCCCGTGCTAACCAGTGATCCACGACTGATCTATCAAAAGCCGTGGTGTGTGCTATCCTGTCTGTGGGAAGTGCACATAAAAGATCACTTGCTGTTATTCGAAGAAGAGTGGTCTATGGGGCGTCAGTGGAACAAGTTGTATATTTAGCAAAACATTAAGAATACAAAAAGTAATTGATCTGTTTCACAGCAAACGACACTCCACCCAACTCTTCTGTTGAAGTGAAGTTAGTTAGTTAGTTAGTTAGTTAGTTAGTTAATTAGTCATAACATATTTACGTGCCTATATCCAATTAAGTTTCAAGCACATCTGTCATGGTCCGACAGTCCAGCTGTCTTGACCACCACCAAACAACCATTAACCGGTTACGGACTGGTCACTGCCGTTTCCGATCCCAACTGTCCACACACTGATGAATGCTCATGCGAAACAGGAACACAAACACCTGAACACATCCTACTGTCATGTCCCCTGTATGATGAAGCAAGGATATTGAATTGGCCAAAGAACACAAAAATGGCAGAGAAACTCTGGGGCACTAGAGAAGACTTCATCCAGACAGCAGTTTTTTTTCAACACTACTGGACTCCAAATCACAAATACAGCTTGGACGCAGAAGAAGAAGAAGAAGAAGAAGAAGAAGTGTTACTAGCATTGAGAAAACCCGCTACTCTTGATGAGTAGCAAGGGATCTTACACTAGTGGTATATGCAGTCCTGTATGGGATATAATCATAATTTATTACAAAGTCTGCGATAAATCATGTTTTGTCTTTTTTGTTCACTGATACTAAAATAATTTTAATAATAAGAAATATCAGGTACCGTACTTAGTTTATACACACTGTACTTGGCGTATACTCCATGTACTTGATGTATACTAACTGTATGTGTAATGCACTCAGCATACACCAAGTGTACTTAATGTGAACTCAACGTACTGTATCTGTAGCACACTTAGCATAATATACCCAATGTACGTAGGGTGAACTAAATGAACCCGCTTTGCGTTCAATAGCGCGAGCGTTTTGCTTCCGACACAAACAACTTGACTGGTACGGATCGTGTACTATCATATCACATTCATTTATATTAGATGCAAACATCGGTGTCAAAACGGTTTTGTGTCGGTAGCAGAACGCTCGCGCTATTGAACGCAATGCTGGTGTACATGTATGCTTAGGTTCTTTGCACATGACAGTGTCAATGACATGTAGTCGATACGCACTTTTGCGAAAAAATTAAATCGGAGTAGCAAGTGTATAATTATCAAGACTTATCAAAACATCAAATGTCAAGTACAACACAGTGTTTGGTGTAACATCTCTGGCTGACGTCAGATCACAAAATACATCTTGACAAAGGAAGTTTTTCATAATTAGTCTGGAAGAAATCTAACAAATCTGGAATTTCATTTCCAAACATTTTATTTTATTTTAATTTGCTTAGTCTATTTGAGGTGCTGATTCAAAATCAATTTAGTACCAGTTAGTAACATTTGGGAAATATTCTCAATTTAGTACCAGTTAGTAACATTTGGGAAATATGGCGTCCATCTTGGATTTAAAGAAAATTTGTAACGTTATTCTCGGTTGTTGGAATTGGACGAAATTTTTTTAAAACAAATTGTTTTTCATTGAATAATAGATTGGTTTATATTACTGTAGGGCAATTACGCACATGGAAATATGGTAGCAATATTGAATTCACCTTTAATCTCGATCTCTGACGCTATGTATTACAGAAATTGAACATATTTATTTAAAAAAAACATATCGTTTACATGTATAAATGCATCAGAAGCTGGTTTATGTTTGAAAGTACATCTGTATTACCATACATTTACCATGCAACTATCTTGAGTTTATGTTGCAGGTCAAACACTATAGTGGTACATGTAATATACTGTGCAAACTAATTATACAACATGGACTGACATTTTATCCTTTTCAAATGCATTGCTACACTGTGTAACCTATTCATGATCCTTGAATTGCCTTCTACTACTACTGATGCTATATAATATAATTCCATAACCAACACATTTCAGGCCAGTAGCCAGGATTTTGAGAGAGGGGTGGTTGTTTAGGCTTATGGTGAGACACGAAGTGCCTCACACGAGGGCGCGATATAACCAAACAAAATTGTAATATTAAAAGTAAAGAAAAGTAACCGGTATGGGCAGGGTCGCCCGCAGACCACCCCCCCCCCCTCCGACCCCTCCCCCCATCATTGGCTACAGGCGTGCATTTTGGCTACATATATCACCTATTAATTATTGAAAAAATTAGTCGGTTAGTGAACTGCAAACATTTTGCATACAGATCTGTGTTTTAGAGTATCGTTCTCGTCGTCATCATTACCTTCCTCCCCATCACCATGTAATGAGATTACATTGTGCATAAGTCAACTACTTGGTAGCTGTAGATCATGATCCCATCAAGTGGTGATACTGGACAGCTAAGTCTGAACTGATCAACACGCAATCTATCACATGCAGGAGGTCTGGTGGGGGCGGCAAACACTAAATAGAATTCTAGCAGGAATCAATGTTTTGGCATAGTATAACATCCAGGCCCGTAGCCAATGGGGGTTCGGAGGGGTCGGAATGGTCGTCGACCCCCCCCCCCCACCCTCATCCCACCACCGTCTACCGGTGACTTTTTTTTTCAATATTAAATATTTCAATATTCTAGCCCCTCTACCTTTCAAAATCCTGGCTACGCCTCTGCATCGCCTACCAATAATTATGAGTTGGATCGAGTAATGGTGGATCCGTTGGATCGAGTAATGGTGGATCCGAAAGAAGTGCTATTGTATTGTCTGGTAGAGATGACATTTTCCAGAAATGATTCGGTTTGACATGCTATAAACAGTGATGCCGATTTGTGTGTATTTGCGATTTTGGTATACCATGCTGTTATTCAGGCTGCCTATACATTGCGCCAAGAAGTGTATTGGTCGGTTTCCGTGCTGTAGTAGTTAACGCTTCTGGATTCAGGCTGGTAGGTACTGTGTTCGAATCCCATTCGTCGCATATGGGATGTTTAATCCCAGTACCGACTGCAACCCAGAGAGAGAGAGAGTGCTCCGCAAGCGTTAATGGGTAGGTGTACTTCACCTTACACCGACCAGTGTCCAGTGTCCACAACTAGTTCAACAAAGGCCATGGTATGTACAGTCCTGTATGTGGAAAGTTCACATAAAAGATCCCTTGCTATTTATCAATTCGGAGTAGCGAATTTTCCTTATCATACTAACTTCTGTTCTGGACAGGCAATCGAGGCAGCTGCACATGGACTTCGTTATCATGACAGACATGCTTGAACCTTAATTGGATATAAGCATGTAAATAAGTTATAAATAACTAACTGCGACTTGGGTGCACTATTAATAAGGAAATTAGCTTCTTGTACAACTTCTTGAATATCTGCACTGCTCATCTAGTATAGCCGACTTTTTTCAAACTATACTCAGGGGACCCGTTAGGTTATTTCCCGTTCGTAAGTACATGCTATCTCTATTTTGTCGCAATATCCCTTCGTCTCTGCATGTCGATGTTTTGTCATTTAGATTAGCATACCCTTCGACAACATTTTATATTAGCTTGATGTTATATAGATCAAACTGATCTATAATGCCCCCATTTCACTTGCGCTGCGTCAGTGTTGGTCAGGGTCGGTCAGAAAAATTTAGGCTGTCGCAGAGTGACGCCGAACTTTTGGACCATATTCCCCCAAAAATGTCTCATCCACGATTCATATCAGTCAGAGTTGGGTCAGTGTTACGTCAGTGTTTGGTCAGTGTCGGTCGGT
>JAULBR010105817.1:0-10717 GCA_032355825.1 Melanodrymia aurantiaca | reverse complement strand
GTGTGTGTGTGTGTGTGTGTGTCTGTCTGTCTGTCTGTCTGTCTGTCTGTCTGTCTGTCTGTCTGTCTGTCTGTCTGCTATTTCAACACGTCTCAGATAACAATCACGTAATTATTATTTCACTCAGTGAGAACATCAAAGCATTATTAGCTAACGATGTATCCTTTGTGTTTAAAATTACATCTTAAAATTGACGGAAATAATAATAATGCTCTGCGATTATCAAATAATTGCATGTTAAGGTTGTAAAATTACAGGCAATAGAAAACAGAGAGGCTCTAATAGCATGATGCGTGAATAGACCTTTACACAGATCTGAAATGGTTACGATCATCATGGCATTATAGACCTAATTGCAGGTAATGGAAACCAACAGCATCTAAAAAACTGATATCGTTAAATTGTTTTTAAATGGGAGATTTTGTTCATTTAATTCTTAATTTGTTTTACAAAATTGGCCTTGAATCTACATGCATTACTAGTATATTAGGATGAATTAAACAGTACATCGGCATTATGTGTAATGTAACAGGGTTTTATCAAATGTGCATAGGAAAATGTACTAACAAAATATGAGATACATGATTGGTGTCACTAGCCGAAACATTAAATTGTGTAACTATAACAAAGTACGTAAACATATCAAAACCAAGTTTGTAAACAGAGAGAAGTGTGTGTGGTTATGTGGTCACCATTACGACATACTTATTATGTTATATTGTTGCACAATTTTTCTATTGTGATTTTTATGTTATCTACCTACTACTGTATTTAAAATTACACCCTACGTTAATACAGGAACATTCTTGAAAAATAATTATGTCATAGCATGCACATTTTGGTTTTGAAATTATTGTTTTTATTGCCCCAGATCAATAACAATGGGAACATTTTGGGGCTTTATAGCATGCACTAATTAATGAATCAAGCAAAAAAGTATAAATTATTATATTGACCAAAATCGTATCTATGCACAAGACAGAATCCAAATGTTATTTCTATAAAACACAGTCTTGAAGACAAAATCAAAAGAGTAAGCATACAGGAAATGGTAACGTATTATAATCGTTAGTGAAAAGTAGAGCTTTAAAAAATATATACAAACAAAGGTTGAAGTTACCTGTTGCATCATTCGCACTAACGTCGTGAACTGCGAACCGATCCAGTGCCACGGGCTGTCTGTATACGATATATGAGGACCTATCCGGCTGACCACTCTCGGTAGTCAATTGTTTCTGAAAACATGAGATAGTTGAAACAACTAAAACCATAATCGAGTAAAATTATTTACAAGAGCATCAGTTCAGCTTATACATTTCGAAAACCCCCTCGATCTAATGCATTTTGGTATGTAACCCATGTATCAGCGTGGATGTGTTATGTAGTTATAAGTTATTTACGTGCTTATAAGGTTCAAGCACGCTGTTCTGGACACGCAGGCCAGTTGTCTGGACTGCCAACCAAGTCATACATGTAAGTTAGTGTTAGTATGAGAGGAAATACGCTGCAGCAAGGGATCTTTATATGCACGCTCCCACATACGTAAACCCTATCTCGTACCAGCTTCACTTAACATTGTGTGCGTGCGTGTGTGCGTGCGTGTACGTTAGTTTAGTTATCACAAACTAAATAAAACTAACCTTTCTTGGTGTTCTCTTCACTTTGGTTATGAGCAGAATGTCATCAAATATAAATATATGCACATCAATCTGTTTAGTGGTCTCTGAAAAATCAGCAAATTGAAACATGTACATTCTATTCTGATAAGTCAATATCTAGTATTAAGTCACCTGTCCATAACATGTACTTAAGATTTATATATATATATATACAACCATGTATATAAAATATACACAGGTCTCCATGATGTAGACTGGTAGATATTTGGTTCAAATCCTGCTCGAAGTGATGGGATTCTTAATCGCAGTACCATTAAGTGTAGATGCCTATGAGGCGGCAGTGGGTTTCTTCTGAGATCATGTATCTAAATAACCGTGGGTTTGACATCCAATAGTCGATGATCATTCTAAATGTGCTCCAGTGGTATCGTTAGACTAATAAACTGCATCGCATACAATATTTTAATATTTTCAATTCTGGATGAAGATGATGACTCTCCTTCAATGTTCTGTCGTAGTCTCCACACGTATAATGAGTGTATATTAAAACACCTGTTGGATACATATTAAACCCCGTATACGTGTTTCTAAACATACATATTCGACCACAAAAAGACATGTTTTCAACTATTTTAAGAAGCACTTACCAATTAAAGTGAGTCCACCTTCATATATAAGCTGCCTTTTAGCACACGTCAGAAGTCTTTCACATGGTTGTTTTGATAAAGATGATTTCAGGCACTGTACAAACAAATACAATACTCTTATAGTTTAGGGATATCCTAATAGATTAAGTATGTTAAAGAATCTAGAACAAAAGTCACAGAAAAAAATGCACGACATACTACTTGATGCTTACAACAGCTGCCAGGAACAATTTAGAGGTATCATAATTATTATAGCCAGTCATGTTCTTTGTGATCATTATCTTCTCATTGTTAGCTTTTAACTAAATTAACACTATAAGGAAACATTTGTTAAATGACCTCACTACAATAACAGAACAATTGTGTCCATATATTTTAACTCAAGGACAAATCATTTTTATTCAAAGATACATATTTTTATTTTAAAATTCTCTTATAAACACATACTAAAATAAGACGTTTAATGCAAACTAATTTTGCTAATACGTATAGGTCATTGTGTAGATATTATTAACTAAATTAACACTATAAGGAAACATTTCTTAAAATGACCTCACTACAGTAACAGAAAAATTGTGTCCATATAATTTCATTCAAGGACAAATCCTTTTTATTCAAAGATACATAGTTTTATTTCAAAATTCTCTTATAAATACATACTAAAATAAGACGTTTAATGCAAACTAATTTTGCTAATACGTATAGGTCACTGTGTATAGATCTATATTATTTCTATAACGACATTGTCTTTGAACGTGTTACACACAGAAGATACTGGCTGGAGTCACGGTTCTGTCTGAAGGTATCGACAGCGCGTGGCCAATAATTGTCTTGATTGATAATCATGCACAACTTTCCCCGACAATCATTGCTACAGGTTTGAGTTCTGCAGGCGCTTTATTGTAAAATTAACTCATTCCACAGGACACCCACGGCCATGACGACATCTGCGGAATTGAGCGTAGTAATTATCGTAGGACACAGCGGTCCTGTTGACCCTCGCTTCCAGCACGCAGCCGTTGACGAGCTCGTACAATAGTTACACTTCATTACACGAGATTGGCCCGAAGGAGGCGACACTCCATATACACGATCAGCCTGGCTAGGGGCATATCAATTCCATTTGGGGGTCATTTGAGGAGAATCATATACAGCTACGTCCAAGTGATTGGGAACTCCGTCGTATACTAATTGCACTATGAAGTCATTCAAGGACACGAAGTGTTCGGCTATTATACAGAAGATACAAAAGGTCTCCGTTTCCTAGCCGCAAGAATATAAAACTTTTGATTTCAAACACACGTCTCAAACTTAAAATCTGACCTAGCATCATGGGCCTTAGGTAAAACTGTATTCTAGTCAGGGAGGGGAAATGGAACATTGTCTGGGATGGATGAGGCATTTAATTTAATGTACATGTATTGTTGGGGATAATAATTATAATGGTTTGACCAATATTTTGAGAGATGGGGCAATTTCCCACTTACCGTTAGACTATATGTTATTAGTGGTCATGTATAGCTTAGGTCCTCAGTTTGAGTCTCTAGAAGTCTAAGGGACAAACTATTGACAGAACCAAACGCGTATATCTGAATAAGGCGGAGTCAAGGGATATTGCGAAAAGTAGAGATAACAATGTAGATAAGACACGAATCACTGTCAAAGCCATGATGATACCAGGTGTTCGCGAAAGATGAGCTATAGTCCTAACTGTTAGGTTCATAGATTGTGGAGTTAATAATTATTGAATGTACGTATCGGGCCTGGACGTTCTTAAGCCCAGGATATAAATACGAAATACGAATAACAATGAGTTTAAAATAGTTTAAGCCCAGGGGCGGTATTTATCAAGCGACTTAAGTCAGAAAAAAGACTTAAGTCAGAAATATGACTTATGCGTAAGTTTTGGCCGTTTTTTACTTAAGTCTTAAGAATTCTGCAAAAACTTAAGCTTGTTTACAGTGGGTGTTTTGTAACTAGGAACGTTGTTTGACTTTAGTCGATTTAATGAAACTTAGGTCAAAACTTGTTTGATAAATACCACCCCTGGGCTTAAAAACGAAACATTCCAAGAACTAAAAACGAAGAGGCTTTAAAAGTGCATCGAAGGTATTTGTATGGTGTTCTTATGACGTTATGCAAGTCCATGCGTTTACGTCTCCATAAAAGTGTTATAGCAGGTCATTGTCTCTAACCAAATGTTAGTCGTATGGTGTTACAATATAGACATACTGTTTTGAGTCTCTAAGAGTAAAGTTTGTTTTATTTAACGACGCCACTAGAAACACATCGATTATAAATCAGCGGTTATTGGACGTCAGATGCAAGGTTACATGGTCTCTGAGAAAACCCGCTGTCGCCGCTTCATGGGCTACTCTTACCGAAAAACAGCAAAGGATCTTTTATGTGCACTATCCCATATTATACAGAATAGCACATAACCCGGAATTTGATAAACCAGATGTTTCACTGGCTGGAACGGAAAATAGCGCTGTGTAGGATCGATCTCTCGACCCATCTCGCCACAGGCGGACATTCTACCTCTGAGCTACGTCCCGCTCCTGAGTCTCTAAGAGATGCCTAGACACGGATCCGGTTTCCAAATTAATTTAGAATATACAAAGGTTGGCTTTATTGAGAATAGAAATGCCTGTAAACATATTACATTATTATTGGAAATCTATGTCAGAGTGGGTGCAATTCGATTCCCACGCGATCTTGAAAACCCATTTACCCGGCATGCGTCAGAATAGGAACCAGGATCGGATTTCGTTTTCAATTAGAGGGAAATGATAAATCTAAACTTGACGATACAGCGTCGCTTTGTTTCTCGTAATATAATTAAGTGTCAGTATAGCTAAACAATAGGTGGCGGACTAGAGTGTTTTGCAAATGTCATCCTATATATTATATAATTATGAGAATTATCTTTCAATAATTCAAGTGGGTTAGTCTTACACCTTATTTGAGGATATTATTATATCTGATGTAATTCGTATTCTTAAGAAGATAGAATGTAAGAACTAGAGGACAATCCCCCCCAACGAGTGTCTTCTGATATCATAATCTATCAGTACGAGGTTGGTAAAAGTATAAAATCCGAGTCTTGCCGAGGAGTTCTATAATGTTATTAACGAATACAGATAAACTATGGTATCACGATGCACGAAAGGGGTAGGGGTATTCTTTTTATTATTATTCATCATTATTATCTCTAATTACAATACTTATCTATATTAATTAAATGAAAATGAACACTGGTAATGTTTTGTCCAAGTGCATGACCCATCATACGTCGTTGTTATTGTGATTACATTATGAAGTCGTGTCAAGAACTGTCAGGTTTCTTTGTAACGAGCACGAACAATAGTCTGTAGACCAATCAAGATTATATAACTCCGCAGATATCACATATTATAATACAGTGTACCTGTGATATTTCGCGCAAAACACCGCTAATGGATGATTAAACAACATAGTTGTCAGGAAGAATTCTTCACAAAAAACCCCCACTAATCATTCTGTGTGTTTAAAGTTCTAATAGGTTGACATTTATAAGACTCCGATGTCTTGATCCATGGTATGCTAATGAGGACAAAACATGCTTGCAAAGAGTGACGTGCTTCATAAATACATATTTATCTCATTAATATTCAAGCACGCTGTTCTGTGTGCACTGTATGATTTAAAATGTACTGTAAATACTGGAACTATATTATCTATTTGCATGCATATAAGCCTCCTGTTAACCATCTTGACATTTAGGTATTATATTTTTATGTATATTGTCCTCTTATGCTGTTGATCAACGGCCAGAGTGTAAATAAATATTGTATAAATATTGTGTTGTGTACACAATTCAGGAAGCAGTCTTGCTTGTCTGGGAAAGCGAGATATATTTTATCATTGGAAAATACGTGTAGGAAATAGAGCATTTTGATTGGCTGATTACAGACGGTCATTCTACGATGTGCCATCTCCAAAAGTCAATGTACCACGGTAAATTTGCTTACGTCATATACGGTTATACCTGTATTACTACGCGGTGAAGTGTCAGTTTGTGGATGATGCAGTCGACGACAAGGTCTGGGAAAGCGAGAATATGTCTTATCATTAGTCTTGGCTTAGTATGTTCATGGGTGAGGTGCATAACCTCAAACTATTACTGAAGGTGCTATCACTTTCTATTGCATTATGTAAGCGCTCGTTTCGATAATAATCTTCACTTATTTTAAGTAATTATGAATATCACATTTCCTGGTACTACTAATCACATTATACATAGGTCGAGCAAACCAGGTAGACTTTCCGCTTTCCACTCCGGTACATAAACAAGTACTAATGAAGAGGAAATTACAGTCTCTATGACAGAATCAACATCGGCGTTGCCAAATACGTGATTAGATGTTTCAGGCAGATGCTATCGGCGGGGAAGGATATGTCGCTTTTTGCGAACATATGGTACTACTACTATTTAAAAAATGGCCCATGTATGCATGCAGTAATGACATTGTTGGAAAATGCTTCTGAACCCTCTCGTAAGGAGATACAGTAAGATCGTGTTGATAACATTCGGTCTGGGTGCTCGCGTTTGGTGGCAGCCCTCTTCATCTGAGTGGGGTGAGGGTTAGGGCAGTGCCTTTAATTACAAACAAACAGTTCTCTCAGATAGATGACAATAATAAAATCAGATTAGACATTCGTGAACTTACATCTGGATTTGAGAATGAAGACTTTCAAGCAAATTATTTTGATTCTACTTGTGATTAATCTTATTTGTCTTGAAGATCTTCTTCCAAATACTCAGCACATCATTACCTGATTATGCTAATTAATGTTTCAGACAAGGACGAGGTCGAGCATTTGTTGGTTCGGTACTGACAACATTAATTTCTACATAGCCAAATAATTCTGAATTCCTTGTGACTTGTAAGTTACAGTCAGTTTCTCATATTGCACACTTAACGGTATTATTACATTGTGAATTTTATAGATATCTTTCGATTGGTCAATGCTACGTCGCGTCTGCTTTTACTTCAGATCATAATCACTGCGTTGTGCATTTTATAGATAGCTTTCGATTGGTCAATGCTACGTCGCGTCTGCTTTTATTTCAGATCATAATCACTGCTTTGTGCATTTTATAAGATGCAGCAGATTTTTTGGAAATTATGTGTCGATGATTTTTAATCAATGAGCTACAATGATGTCCTGAAAGAAAATATCTTTTATGACTAGTTGTAGACATAAATGTAAACTACCGGAAAAAGTATAACTAAACTCCACGACAAAACATCAACTTCTTCCGAGCCTAATGCATTGATAATGATCTGGTTTCAAATGAATTGTGTCAAAGAAGTCAAAACGTCCAGCGGATTCTGTCACAGCAGGCCGCAATTGACGATCAGGCATTTGTATACTAAATATACCATCAGGGAAAGCTCCTCTAAGAAGACAGAAGTTCCATAGGCTAGTAAGAAACTGAGATTGACCCAACGCCCATGTGTAAAACATACTGGAAATACAAGTATACATGTTTTCATGCATTCACATGAGCCCTATGGCTAATCATTGTAAGGAACATACCTCTGGAATATAGCTACGGGGATCTAGGTCGGTCACGGCGGGCCAAACAACTTGCTGCTGTATCTCCTGGACCCTTGCGTGGTTGTTCACCCACTTCATTTTTTCTTCAAGGTGCTCTGAAGTGTGGAAACAGAAACAATACAACATCCTTGTCGCCATGTGATAGGTGCAACCATATTATAGGGATACATTGGGAAAAGCATGTGCTTTCTATAACAGCAAGCTCGACAAAACAGAAAACAAGTGCTGACTTGGTTGTTATAAATTGATGTGGATGTAAATATTCAGGGATATTCATGTTGAATGTAAAAGACAAAGATAACTGTTTTGTTTAACACCACTGGAGCATATTGATATTCCACGTGAAGTATTCACTTTATTAGCTCATGAAAAAGGGATCATTGAAGGTGGGCAACGCTTATAAAGTAGCGGGTCCTCCTAGATTCGTCCATGCAGGATCATTACTACATTAGTATAACCTATGCTGACAACAGGCTTATTATAGTATCATTTATGGTAAACCAAGGTTCATCATCATCATAATTTATATATGGTTCTACTGATTAGATACTGAGTTGTTTTTGTGTTCTTCATAATACATGTATATGTATTAACTCGCTTGTTCACATGTATAAGTCTTATCATAAGCCAGGTGTGTGCCAATACGTACTGAGGGAGTTCTCCACCTTCTGTATGGAGTCTGTGAGCAGTTGTTTCTCCAGTTCACCAACCGTGTATTTACGAATGTTACTGAGCAACAGGGGAAGTTTGGTGCAGTGTTGCATCGGAGCCACCAACAGGTCTGTGATCTGCAACCTGTTACAGCGCGGGTCCTGCTGACACCACTGAAAGGAATCGAATGGTTGTTTAACGAGGCCCAGCATAATTATGTCCATCATAAACAGTTTTTAGTACATGTATAATAATATGTATACATGTATATGTATATCATATGTATACATACATACATACATACATGTCTTAACATTGGATTTTCTTATTGTCGTCATCATCAGGCATTTTAGTACAAATAATATACTTCTATTTCAAATACCTGTCTTACAACGTGTAGCAACTATCATGAAGAACATTACGGCCCGCCTCAAGGCTACCTCTGATTACATTTCCACACTACATAATCAATTTAGCTGAACTCGTAAAAAATAGCATTTTTAGTTGTACGGACATAATAGCATCATTTCAACTTCTACAGCAATATAAATTCCCCATGTGTAGTAATTATGAATGATAGATATACCTTTTCATATTCCTGAAATTCTGGATGTTGTCTTAATTTTTCAAGATATGTGAGAGCATTTGAATAGTTGAGGCAGTAGGTATGGTAGACAGCTCCATTCTTCGAATGCGTGGAAAACTATAAGAAACAAAAATACACACGCACATTTCAATATAGGCTCTATGGATTGAAAATGTACCAAATCAGGATGACAACTGACACAGTGACAATGCGTAATAAATGCAATACCAAACTCGCTACTCGGCAATACATTTGGACTTGCACTAGTGAATCAATGTTTTCCTTATCTCGCCAAAGGCTTGCAAACGAGAACATCACTTTACTCGTTCAAGTTAAACTGTATTGCCTCGCAGCTCGCTGAGTATTCTATAAATTTGGATATCGATAACAAATTACAAATGAGGATATTTAATGAAAATGGAATGTATACGACACACTGGACTCGTACTGTATTACGTGCATCTTTGGATACCAATAACTAAATCAAACAGTTATTTCCCGTTCTAACCAGTGATTCAAGATTGGGTCATCAAAGCACGTAGTGTCTGCTGTCCTGTCTGTGACAAAGTGCATGTAAAAGACCCCTTGATGTTAATCCATAAGAGTAGCCTATCTGGTAGCTATCCTATGTGGTAGCATAGCGAACGTGCTTCAGTGGTGTCGTTAAACAAACCAAATTTATCTTCTCTCAGTTGATAACAGATACAGTGTGTTTAACGAAGTCACTGGAACACATCGATTATAAATCAGCGGTTATTGGACGTCAGACACATGTTCTCAGAGGAAACACACCACGGAATTTGATAAACCATTCGTGTATCACTGGCTGGAACGGAAAATAGCCCATAAAATGTGTTGCGCTGTGGAGGATCGATCCCTCCACCCATCCCACCACAGGCAGACATTCTACCTCTAGACTACGTCCCACCACTCTCTCAGTTGAATAAATATATTTCAAATACCTGTCTTATAATGTGTTTCAATTGTCATGAAGAACATTACGGCCCGCCTCAAGGCTGCCTCTGATTACATTTCCACACTACATAATCAATTTAGCTGAACTCGCAAAAAAATAGCATTTTTAGTTGTACGGACATAATAACATCATTTCAGCGAATGTGCGTTAAGCGTAATGCACATCAGCAGAACTTAAGGTAAAGAAATAGATAAGAAAAAAAACCCGGGTAAAAATCAATAAAAATTTGATAAAGTGACAATGTCACGACTCCAATATATCACGGAGAAGAAAAAACCTAACAAATGGATATGAGATCTAATAACTGGAATTGGTTCGGTGATACAAAATGTCAAAAGATGCGTTGTACTTTGCAATCGAAGTTTAGTTAAAAGTACGCTCCCTAGTGTTAAGATGGATGTCACCGTACGTTGATTAAACATGCATCACGAACATGGTATAGTTTATCACATGGCGTAAGTATTAGCATATAGAGGATATTATATGAGTGCTACAGGTCTCCGTGGTGCAGTGGTTAACGCTACGGGTTTCAGGCTGGTAGGTACTGGGTTCGGATCCCATTCGTGGCATATGGGATTTTTAATCTCAGTATAGACTCCAAACCCAGAGTGAGTGCTCCGCAAGGCTCAAT
>JAULBR010105806.1:0-10718 GCA_032355825.1 Melanodrymia aurantiaca | reverse complement strand
ACTACTACTACTACTACTACTACTACTACTACTACTACTACTACTACTACTACTACTACTACTACTACTACTGCTGCAGCAGCAGCAGCAGCAGCAACAGCAGCAGCAATATAATGAAAGTGTTTGTAAATCACATCTGTATACAGTATCACCGTGTACATAGTGATCTGAATATAAATAAAGTTTTGTTCTGTATAAATATTGGAGTGTATACCGGTATAACTCGTGTTTGTTCGAGCGACGATCAAAGAAATTAATATACCCACAAGTATACGTCATACATCTTTCCTGTCAGTCATGTGTTCTTATTTAATAATGGCATTTTATAATGTATTTGTTAAAATGCATGTATTTTACACACATATATGTAATAGATATGTACCCGTTATCCTTGCATAGATACATTCTTATAAAACATTCTGTGCAAATAAACATTCAGTGTGAAATAGACACTTATATTCTTTATTGTATATACATTGTACATGTACATGTACATTAGATTAGAAATACTACTAATAATAATTATTCTTCTTCTTCTTTTATATTAAAAAGCAATATAAAATATTTTCTATCAAAGAATACATATCTACATTGTGTACCTGTGTATGTTTACTTTAAGTGTCAATGCATGTGAAGGTGGGATCGTAACAAAACAGAACGGAATGTATTCACACTTGAACCATTGAGAAACGGCATAAGAGTGATATATAATAGCTATACATAAAGAATTTTGTATTCGCAATTTATACACAGACAATTATACAATAATATAAATATATACAAATGACGAGATGGTGGTTGGCAATACATGTGTATATATTATTGTAGATTAAATAAGTCATTTTCCAGTATATAAAAAGAAAAAAAAGAAAACTGTAATTAAATACAAAAACTCATTCGTTATTATAACATGTACAGTGTATTCTTGATCATTTAATGATAATTTCGTTTCACAAGCTAAGTACATAAATAAATAAAATAATAAATAATAAGCTAACATTTTAACAGGTTTATTGCACGTACTCGCTCACTGTTACTTCACAAATGCAGTCAAACATTACTATACGTATAAAACGTAACAATCAATATATTTCGCAAAACCACACACAAAAAACTTATCTTCGTGCCATTGTGTATTGTGTGTACACTGATTCTCACGAGTAATACACGTACAATTCCATTCTGATGTTCATAATAAAATGAAGGAATTAATAATGATGTATACGTATAACATCGGATGTGTATAATATGTGTTACGTACGTAAGGTTTCCTGCATAATGCACGTATTTTCTTTTCCTGAACAAAATAGGTGGAATGGTAAATAATACAAGCTACAAAAGTTTCTCCGTAAAATTCGCGCGTTATATAAGATGTATGCCACCGTACGTGGGTATCTAATGCCATTTGTTACATGTTTCTCGCTTTAGAGTATTTCTTATTATTAAAATTACCATCCATTTACATCTTATTGCTTACAATACCAATATAATTATGTGTATCCAAATTGTTATAGTAGTTTAATATGTACTTCTGTCTAAATAAGTTGTATCATACAAAATTAAAGTAGGCACAATACTATACTAAAGTCACTACAAATGAATGAAAAACAATAATAATATTATGTATTGGATATTATATAACAGTAAATGAATATAGTACTTGATATGATGTAGGTGTATATGCATGTATACCGGCCTTCCTAGCGCAGTGGGCTGGAACTGCGTTCGAATCCTACCCGTGGCACACTGGATTTTTAATCCCAGTAGCGGCTTCAACCCAAGCAGAGTGAGTGCAGTACTACCATTTACACCGACAAATGTCCACAATTGGTGTAACAAAAATCGTGGTATGCACTGTCCTGTCTGTGTGGAAATTGCATATAAAAGATCCCTTGCTACTTATCAAATAGGAATAGCGGTATAAGTAGCAAAGATATTTTACATGCTCTCCCCACAGACAGGATAGCACGAACTACGCCCTTTGTTATACCAGCTGTGAACCACCGGTCAGTATACGTGGTTGTACATCTCCCCACTGAGCCTTGCTAACCACTCACTCTGGGTTGGAGTCAGTATTTGTAATACATTCCTCGATTGGGATTCGAACCCAGTACCGACCAGTCTTACACCCGATGTTTTAACCACGGCCCCACGGAGGCCCGTTGATATACGTGTATACATAATATATACTGCATAGCCCTGTATTTGAATGAATGAATGAATGAATGAATGATATGTATGTGTTTTATATGGCAATAGAAATATAATATTAATTATAGTAACAGTATATATATGTACTTCAATTCATACCGTTGTTCTACATATATGCATTATTCGTGGTTTTCATACCACTCATATATTTAGCTTATGTTTATTCTCTGGGCAGAGTATATACTATATAGACACTGTAGAGTAAATGATGTAAACTATATCCGTTGAAACTAAAGACACCAAAGCAACGTGATAGTTATACCACATAAATATCAAATGACAAAGTTGGCGTCGTTCATATCTAGAGAAGTATTTTGTATCAAGTCAAGTTAAAATTGTATTAAATCTGTTTTGTCTCGCCATTCCAAAACATTATAAAACGAAGCAAACCAATTCAATATGTACAGTAACATGAATTCCAATTCAACATATTACATGAATCTATTAAGTTCTACTTTATTAAACATTATTGACCTCACTCATGAATGTATTAACTTTATTAAAAAACATATGATTTTATATATTTCCTTATGAATATATTCAATAGTTCATGAGTTTATTAATTTCTACATTAAGATAATAAGTATGGCTTCAGAATTTATTAAGCTCTACATTAGCATTATCAATATGGCTTCTGAATTTATAAAAGAATACATTCTGTTCAGTGCCACTAACTTTAATTTTGATATATTTAACACTAAATTACTTAATTTCTTAATCTGTCTGTCCATCATCATTTTTGTATCCCAGCCTCCATGTTACCAATATTACTTTTCATATTATTTATGTATGCCTATAAACATTTTGTTTTTCGCTAATAAACAATATTAACAATAACATTAAAATAATCAATATGTCTTATGGATTTATTAACCTCGACATTAGCATAATCGATATACGGTATGCATTCATTAAGCTCTACACTGTTATATATACATGTATTAAAATAACATGAATTTAATAAGTTCTTAATTAACATATTCAATATTTAATCAAATTAATGTGGCTTGGAAATGTATTAAACTCAACCTTAACATTTATACTGATATGGATTATAGATTTGTTATTATCTACTCTAACGTAAACAAAATGGCTTTTGATTTATTGAGACCTACATCAGCATTATTAATATGGCTTATTAATATAAAAGCTCTACATTAAAATATTCAATATGTCATATGTGAATTTATTGAGCTGTGCTGCACATTAACATAATCAATGAGGGTTATGTATTTATTAAGCTATACACTATAACCAATATGAACACTGCATTACCATTATGATTTATATAATTATTACTAGTATATTACACGTATGCTACTATCACTGTAGAAATATATTATATTTAATAACAATATTTGTATAATCTACCAGTATAGTATAATACTAATAGTATAATTTACTAGCACAATTTATATTTGCTAGCATTTATACTATATTAACTAATGTATATACTATATGTACTATAATTAGTAGCAGTACTAGTATTCTAGATTTACTATCAGCATAATTATATAATAGTATATCTACCTGAAGTATGCTATATTCACTAGCACTATGTTATATTTACTTGCAGTATATTATAATCAGAGGTTTCCCCAGAGCCATAAGTTGTAGGGGACCCCTAGTCCTTACCTGCTTAACTAAGCACTATTGATTTAAGAGATTTGATTTATTGTAATGGATTTGTAAGAGTCTTAGAGTCGGTTGTTTGTCCTTGTACAATATATAATTCACAAACAGTATCAAACTTTTACTCATGGATTTTACAAAAAATTCTAATATTATTGCTGAATTTAAAAAATGTAAGAACCTTAAAAAAATCCTGGGTTAAAAAAAAGGCCTGTATGATAATTGCCAGACTTTGATCACAAACAGTATCAAACTTTTACTCATGGATTTTACAAAAAATTCTAATATTATTGCTGGATTTTTAAAATGTAAGCACCTTAAAAAAAATCCTGGGTAAAAAAAATAGTGTATATAATAATTGATCACAAACAGTATGTTAACTCCCCTGTACAGTTCAGTGTGGTACATTTCATTAGGAATGTCACAGTGTAACTAGCGTTGCAGCCTTCTTGCCGTGAAATCTACACACGGAAGTCATGTTCTATTGCCAGCAATCAACAGATTTTCCCATTTCGATTATTTGAAAAGCTTTTGCGGAATAATTGCTAGGCGTGTATTGTTACTATTGTGTTGATCAAATACGCAGAAAAGTCTTCTCTTTTAAAATCGATTCTTAACATTGAAATATTAATTTACGAAACATTTTCGCGAGCTGTTTAGTTTAGTCACGATAACAATGTAAATACATGTATTGTTAATATAGAAATATGTTTTGTCATTTCAGGTAAATGCATTGATTGTATCGTAGTGAGATAATTAATAAGTGGTTAAACAATAAGGTTGTGAATACCAAAATTTAGCGCAGTGATAAAAACGGTTATTTCAGACAACGTATATAAACAATTCATTTGGTGTTTATACAAACAAACGGAATACAGTTGTATTATATTTACGTGTTCATAATGTTTATTACAACAATGATCAATACAATCAGACGTCGTATAAGATTATCTTTATCTTTGAATTAATATACTAGTAATCATATATGTTTTCATTGTATTATGAAGACATATTTCAAAGGCTTCACTTTGTGTAGTTCTAAAAAAAGAATTGCTGAATGTTTAATATGTTGGGTTTTTTAACTTCGCTACAGGAGAACATTGATTAAAAATAAGCGGATATTGCATGTCAGACCATTATGTCGATACATGAAAAACCCACTTCCGCCAGATAGGTTACTCTTATCCAATGACAACGAGATCATGTATGTGTACTTTCCAACAGACAGGATAGCATACACCACATGTTATGTAATATGTATAAAGACTGTTATCGTCATATCTGTTTTTGAACAAATTACTTTTTGCAGACCATAATTATTTTGACCCGTAACAGTAAGAGAATAGTATTAATTTGAAACAGTGTACACTCCAAACAGGGGTTACACGAAAATCGGAATGTAAAGTTTGTAAAAACCTACATGATGTGTACATCATAATATTGACGTAGTTTACATGTTTAAATTATAATTATGTGTGTCCTTGTTGACTGTAACGTTGTTTTCAACAGGCTACGTGATGTGTACGTATAGTAACGTATAGTTTACGTGCTTAAATTATATTTATGTCCTCGTTGGCCACCCGAGACAATAATACGAGAGAATAATAGTGTTCGCTATAATACCCACACGGATAATTAAACGACAATTATATTTTAAATAATACAATTCATTTTTATACCATAAAGCAGTGTTTATCAGCGACATTGTACTGGCGGACTTCAAACAGCATTGACAAGTTAATCAAAAGAGTGGGAAATTTTTTCGTCTGCTTTAGCCAAGGCGCTCGAGAGCTCGCGCATTTAGCACGAGCTTGCCTTTCTTTTCACTCCCGAATCTGCGTCCCTCGCAACGAGTGACAGATGTGCGGAAAGTTCTCCACTCAGGCATGGCAACCACTCGACTAAGATTATAAACAAACCAAGAGCAGATTTGAGGCGTCAACACTTGACAATTCAGCGGGGTCAGACACGGTTACGTTTTGTGAGAAATCACTGATCATGAAAATTGTCGTTTTCAAACTCAAGTGAGGGAACTATATTATTCCTACTCCCGTCACGAGCACGCCGCTTTTCAGATCACACGGGGGCGAAAGTCGAGACAACTTGAAACAATAGAGAACCGTGAAGACCTATATTTAGGAGGGTGGGGAAGGGGGCAGGGGGTTCGTCTAAAAAATAGTTGTAAAAGCACCAAAATAGGCCCATTTGTAAAAAAAAAATTTTTTATTGAAGGTCCACATTATATTCAGAAATGTTTTGTTATTGAAGGTCTACATTATATTCAGAAATTTTGTGTTATTGAAGGTCTATATTATATTCAGAAATTTTGTTATTGAAGGTCCACACTATATGAAGAATTTTGTGTTATTGAAGGTCCACATTATGTTCAGAAAATGTTTGTGGTTGAAGGTCGATATTATAAAAATTATGAAGAATTTTGTTTGTTATTGAAGGTCCACATTATATTCAGAAAATGTTTGTTATTGAATGTCCACATTAAGTTCAGAAAGTTATTTAGAATGACTCCACATTCAATGACAGACGGACGATTCGCTTATCAGTAGGCTTATATCAGATGTCTGACGTGCAATATTTACGTTGCCCTTGTAATAATTCTACAAATCTCGTTCATGAAGCTTTGGAGATATCTAAAGTTTTAAACACGTTCACGGTCGTAATAAGCTTGCCGTACGCCTGGTGGGTGAGGCCCGGGGTGGGTAAAGCATGGGAGGGAGAAGGGTATTAGTCATGTACGATGTCTATAGTTTGTGAAAATATAGCTATTACATTTGTGTAATATTTGACAACATAAGTGGGTGAAAAATTAGACTACCACTTGATCACTGTATAAGCGTGTAATAAGGATTCCACCCGCGGGGCAGGTTATGATAATATTTCGAGAACACATGTTGTCATCTCTGTTTAAACAGTAGTTTGTGTGAATATGTATTATACCATCACGATGGGTACAGCCTCGGCACTGGATTTCGGCCTTTGATGGCGGACCGTACCCACAGCGAGGGTGTCTAAACCTTCATTGGATAAATTCACCTAAAATCAATGCTACTGACTGACTTCTTAACAAAATCATCTGGATTTTCGCTTATTGGAATACAGCTTGATCATTTTGATACCATTCCGATTTTTAACGGTTTCGCTAGCTTGTTTTTATGCCGTTGCTCTTAATAAACTCGAACCAGTGACGTTAGGTCCGAAATGGAATGCATTTTAGCATATAATGTAATTATAAAAAAGTTATAAAATACCCGTATGTACTGCTTGGGGAATTGGTGGTGTTTTGGAAAAACAGTTCCCGTCCGAAATTTTGTCCCACTGTTAAAATGATGAAAACTTTTGAAGTCGTCTTAAAGGCGCAAGTTCCACTTTAAGAAAGATGTCACAATAGCGCGCACTAGAGCGTAAACACTAGCAATATTACCAAAATGATCAAACAATATCTCCGTACTGCAGAGTCCAGATGACTTTTTTTTCAAACAAAGCTGTGATGGTTTAGTGACATAAACTACTGCTTAACCAGTGATGACACTATTTGTTCTCGAGGGTCGATCACATCCTGCCCCGCCGGTGGTATCTCTTATGGGCGTAATTTTCTAAAGAATACTGGGAGGGGGGGGGGACATGCGTTATTTATACTAAAAAGTGGGGGGGGGCCTTGTCTGTTAGTCCCCCCCCCCTGTCCCCCACCAAGTGACGCCGGTGGTATCTCTCATCAACTGGAACCACCGGCTTTAATAAATAGAATGCTACAGAAACCAGCACACGGTATAACGAACGATTCCAAGACGATGTCTGTCGGCGTACACACAGAAGAGTAAGTGAAACCTACCTGACGTAATCTCGTTTACAGTAAGTTTTCCCGTCGCGTACGAAACAGGTACACGACTCGTCCAGATACTGGTTACAGTCCGCACACTTGAGGCAGCCCGCGTGCCATTCTAGATCCGGTGCCACACGCAGAATAAACTGGTCCTGAATTTGAGAACCGCACCCCACGCACACAGACACCCGCCGTTTTTCTGTAATCAAATAAAATAAATACAATCAATTCTTTATGAAACAAGTCATAATACAGGTACAATTCAATTCCAATTTTTTATTAACGTTGAACCACTCGGCTCATCAGTATAATAATTATACAAATACATACTAAATACAGGTAAAAATACATGTTATATAATATGCTTGGATAGATAATAAGTGTTTATAACTTAAGAGAAATTATTATAACTCTTAAGAGAAAAAAATAAAATGATAATTCCAATACATTGTTGAGACCCACTGACAGTGGGGGTGGGGTGGTTAGCTTACCTTGGTTTAACTATAGATGTCTTAATATGAATATTTGTTCTTGTCATGTGTATTAACTTCGTATCAAATTTGCATTGTCATCATGCTCACAGTTACACACCATAATAATTATGTCTGGGGGTTGCTAAATAAATATTTACATATCACCTATGAGGTGAAGAAGGCAGGTGTTTGTGAAGTAAAGTATTGTATTTGTATCTCGTGGGATGCCTACTTACTTATCGGGGTATGACAACCTGAGTGTATATAATTAATAAAGTTTCCAAAGATATTTTGTATTATAAGCGCACATAATTATTTGTCTATGTGTATATAGGCCTACAAACAGACACTGTTATGAATACAAAACCAAAAACACAATCCAATATGGACCATAACGTATTAATTACGTATCATTACACTTAAGTCATTTTTTTCTTCAAAACATGAAACATAATAATCCACTAGATACACGAACAAGCAATAACCGGTAAATAAATAATGATTTTTTGAAAGATTATTTACATCGCTACACTTAATATCCAGATGTTAACACTCAGCTATAGAGTTACCCTAATATTATAGACTTGTGTATATTAATAACATATATATGTCATGAACGTCAAAATAAATATAAACATAGAAAAATTATAAAAATAAATACTTTAATTAACATATAGGATTCCAAAAATAATACGGATTAACGTAAAATATACATGAGTTGCTATTACACGCATTTACATAAAATCCACGTTGGAAAATAATGCAAATGTCATCGTGTTATTATAATTAATAAAAAAATCATAACAATATTCCTAATGTGAAGAGTTTGCCTCGTTTTACTTACTAGTCGGCTGCGGCTCCACTGCCATCTCTTCGGCTTTTGATGGCGAAATTTTGACAGATTTTTTATATCACAAATGCACGTGCAAAATTTTATAATCGAACGAACACACACACACACACTCTCTGGTCTTTTCCAACCGGCTACCACACAGACATGAAAACTCGCGAAGAAATGATGACACAAAAATACCTCTATGAATTCTACATCAAGAGAATAGCATTGCGATTGGCTGTCACGCCAGAATAGCAACGCGCACGTGACTCGTGCAGTTCTTTTCAGCGGGGCGTGGCTTAGCGCCGCTCGCGCTGTCAGCCGCTCGTCAATCTGTGCGCTGGAGTAAACCTCATTTGTCGGTTCGCGTGTCAAGTCTCAGCCGTCAATCTGAGAGGTGGCCGCCCCATTGACCGTGGACACGCCGAGATGAGGCGAAACAGGAGAAGTTGAGTAGGTTATAATTTACTGTGAGCTGTCCGTGGCATACCAGGAGGATGGCATGGGTACTGGGAGACGTAACTTGGTCAGCACATGTATGCCGACTAACGGGACCGGACCCCAGCCTACTGCAGCCTGCTGCGGCACAATTAACGTTAGATAACACCGTGTAACGCTACTCCTAAATGTCAGACTCGCTGTAACGTAAACTATAATTTATTCACTGAATTAGTACAGTTTTCATAGTAAATACTTGGCCGACATGAGGTTACGGTTTGTAAGTAGTGGTAATAGATTAAAACTACGATATTTCCCAAACCTTTTCATTGCTTAATATGTTCTGGGGACCATAAATCTTTGAAGAAAAAGAAGAAGAAAAAAAACTACGATATTTCAAATCGATACTTTGTTAATATATTTAGTACTGGAAAAAAATATATATAATGATATTGGATACTTGGTACTCATTAAATGGAATTTACACCTTTTATTATACACATTAAAAATGCAAATACATATATAATAAATAGTATTATAATTTATAATTAACAATAAGTAATACTATTATAAATACGATAGTTTATAACTATATACTGCAGGTATCTACATGTGTATACCGGCGTGTGTATTAAAGTATAGATGGATCCAGCCTACCAAATACTAACTGACAAACAGCATAATAATCATTAACTCTCACTACTCAGAACTATCTAGCTAACAGAACATTTGCATTTATTAAAGCTACAATTTGCTTATATTTTATGACTTACAATACGCGTTTGTAATAGCTTATAGTCCTTGGACGTATGTCTACATTAATTTAGTACGATACAAATTACTTTAGACAATAGTACACCTACCCATTGGGCCTTGCATGTAAAAACCTCGTTCCACAGTTGGGCAATGTTTTATGTTAGGATCAGAAGCGGAGACAGTGGTCAAACTCAATCATAATATTTTGTTCGGATTGTGAAAAGCATTGACATTTATGTACAGTCCCTTATATTTGTGAATAGTGAAAGTCTCTTGTACATGTACATGTATATATTATACTTTCACTATTACACGATTCTTTGTGTCAAATTACTGTGTTCATTGCTTTCTACCATAATTATATAGGTCAAACTGTACCTTGATTAAATGGTTTTATTCCAAATTTTTTTACTGAGTTGGAGAGAGAGAGAGAGAGAGAGAGAGAGAGAGAGAGAGATAGAGAGTGTGTGTGTGTGTGTGTGTGTGTGTGTGTGTGTGTGTGTGTGTGTGTGTGTGTGTGTGTGTGTGTGTGTGT
>JAULBR010105795.1:0-10719 GCA_032355825.1 Melanodrymia aurantiaca | reverse complement strand
CAGCGGGTTTCCTCTGTGACCATGTGTCAATATAACCATGCGTCTGACGTCCAATAACCGCTGATTTATAATCAATGCGTTTCTAGTGGTGTTATTAAATAAAACAAACTTTACTTTTGATCTAACATTCACCAATTCAGCCTCACAGAACTGGTATAATCTACCAATAGGATTCTCAAAATGATAGTGTTATATCACCCACAAAACTTTAGCATTCAGTTATTGACAAGAAATAAAAAAGCATACACACCTGTGATGGTTCTGGTCTGTAGACTTTATCTTTCTCCAACTTCTCCTTCTGCAGAGTCAGCTTGTCTCTTCTCTTCAACAGGTATTGCACTCGGGGGTGTGAGTGTCGGTCGTCTAACTCAGCTTCTCCTGTCATCATTCGGTGATGAAGACCTCTTACACCAAGTTCTGTCTCAATTTTTTCAAGCTATAATTAATACAAATCAAAGACATTTCCTATTTGTCTCTAAGATGCAAAGATGAAGTTGGTTTAACGACAATACTAGAGCACATTGATTAATAAATTCCATCAGTAAAAATTGGTTATCAAACATAGTTATTTCGACATATGGTCTCAATAAGCCTGCTGAAGCAATATACATGTAGGTTGCTCTTTTTTTATTAGCAGCAAGGGATCTTTTATATGCACTTTCCCACAGAAAGAAATTCAGTTTTTAATGCATCAGCTAAATTGACCAGTGATTGGAATTTACAAATACCCAACTGTTCTACTGAGAAGATTCAAGAGTATTGATCATTCGACCGCACGCACCTCAGGTATTATGTTCTACTACTGAGCTGGATTAACCCCTTGTCAAGAAAGGCAAGAGGATAAAAAACAATATAAATAATTGTTAAACTTGAAGTGACATAAAAAAAAACCCAGAAAATAATTAAAACCAAAAACATGCCACATACTCCTGTCACATATTGAAGAATTAAAACTAATATTCATTTCGTTTTACCTCATCGATAACATGTCTCAACTTAATCATCTTCTTCTCCACGGGGTCAACCGGTCCTACTGGAGACAGCAGCAGGGCATGAGCCAGCCCGACATACACCAACGCATGACCAACATCGGTGATCACAGCGGTATCCGTCTGGGCCACGCAATCCTCGAGAACCTCGAAACATCTCGACAACACCGCCACCACAGCCTCACTGAGTCTGGACGATGATGTCTGCAAGATGCTGTGCGCCTCCATTAAACTCTCCTTGCTCAGAGTGCCACAGTCAAACTGTTCGTGCAATCTGTTCACGGCGGCTGTCCACGGGTCTTTCGTATCTCCGTCGAGAAGACAAGGGAGAGAATCGAGCAGGTGGAGGAAACTGCTGACAAGATATTCCATTTGAAGTTTTCTGCAAAGATGTGCAATGTTTTTAAATAATTATGTTAACATAGTAACATCTAGCCAACAGTAAAGGTCTATCTAGCAACAGTCTACAGCAATGGTTATATTAATGGTCAATAATAGCAATGGTTTACATAGCAATAGCCCACATAACAAATGTACATAGGAAAAAGATAACGTAACAGAGGTTTCCCAATAGATATAAGGAGTAGGGAGCCCTTACTCCTTACCTGTTTAACTAAGCACTTCAATTTATTTTAAGGGAATTGTAAACACTTTGGCTTAATGTAAGGGCTTTGTAAGGGCCTTAAATTCAGTTGTCCGTCCCTGTACAATGCATAATACATATAATCTATCAAATTTGTACTCATGGATTTTACCTAAAATTTTGAAAATGTAAGCACCTTAAACAATCCTGGAGAAAGAAAGGCGTGTGAGAAAGAGTACCTGATGCTGTATGGTCTTGCTGCCAGTGTAGACGCGTGGGTCCACAAGTGAGCCGAGAGCAGTGACAGCTTGTTGAGCTGGAGCTGGAAGTCAGCGAGTGGAACGTGTAGAGGCAGAACGCCCGTCTGCTTCTCAGTCTGGTCAGGTGACAGCAGGTAGAACATCAAGTGGGTAACTGGAGCAGACAGCAGCATCTGGGGACCCTGTAAGAGAAATACAGTAAGTTTCACATTCTACATTTAAAAAAAAAACTATTCAGATGATGGTGTCAATACACCCAATGGTATTTCGAGATCGTTGAACATCTACAGAATTCCCATTTGGAAATGGAATTATAATTTTCAGTGAAGTTGAAAATTGAACAAAATGTACCATTTTACTATTGACACATGCTGTAAAACTGTTGGCAAGCATGCAGTGTCTTATGTACGAGTGTTTATTTGGAGTCTTTTGTCTGTTACTTTATTTCCACTGTTAAATGTGGATCTTGTTCTGTTGGGCTAGTCAAGTAATTCACACGTATCAGTTGTGGACCACAGGTTAGAAAACTTGTTGTAAATGTTCTACAGATGTTGACAGAATTAAAATTAATCTACAAAACTCTATCACAATAAAACAGATATGAACAGCAGGTAAAATAACAACAAAACTCACATTAACTTGGTTCACCATGCGAGTTTCCTCTTCAATGCCAGAATGCCATCTTAGCCAGCGTTCAGTGTGTTTGGTCGCAGCACATGACCAAAGTCTTTTCATGACCTTCCTTATTACTGATGTCTGCCATGATTGGTCAACTTCAGAATCAACACACTGTGAAGCTGACACCGATTGGTTAGTTTCAGACACAACACACTGTGAAGCTATTTCTGGTGTAAACTGTTTAGAAAAATCTGCTATTTGTTTAACAGAAGTTGGACGCCCCTTCCAGACTGTTGGCAAAATGGCCAGTTCTGCAAGGATGCAAATATGCTCAAAGATGGGCCACAGGTCAACATGAACGAATGGAGAATTAGTCATTTTGTCAACACCAATTTCACTGATTTGAGAGTCGGTTTCCATATTCGTTTCATATCTTTTCAGAATCCCCGCTGATTTTAACTTTTCGCTTACATCTAAAATCAAAACAGAAGAATTTTGAAATATCAACATACATGTAGCTTGCTTAGAAGTTTTAGATATTATATAAGACAAAATAGCTTGCTAAAAAGTTCTGGGTACTAAGATAAACAATTTAATTTTGAAATAAGTCCTAGATACAAGGACAAAACACAGTGAAACCCCTCTAAACCGAGTAAAATGTTCAGTTTAAAGTGGTGTTCATTTTACTGAGGTTTAAATTTCAACACATAAGGCTGTTTGGGACTTTTAAATATGTTCGGTTTAGAGGGAATTCTGGTTTATTGAGGGTCCGGTTTAGAGGGGTTTCACTGTAGTTTGCTAAGAAGCTCTGTAAACAAAATAAAAAATTGAATATTCTGCAACAGACTTTAACCACCTGCAAATGCTGACTCTAATAAAAACAGAATTTTTGTTCTCAAATGGAAAAAAGAACAAAAATTAATGTTGAACATTTGTAAGGTGGATTTTTTAGTATCGACGTAATAAGCTTTGTTACGCATCTGTATTAAGATAAAAACAAACCAACAGAGCAGTAGTGTACTTGCCCCGGTTCTGACAGTGTGTCAATGTGTTAGTGAGATGGTCACTTCAATAAAAAAATGGAATCAAATTAAAATGATATTTCTCAAAATGGCTACTTTACACAGATGGCTACTTCCTTTTGAGAAATAATCTGTCTTACAGTCAGCAGGATATCAATTAATTGGTGCTAAGAACTCAGAAAACCAAAAAAAGCTATGCGATATAACCATCTTGTGGTGACAACTCACCAGCGACACTTTGTTCACACCACACATCTGCTTCCATCAGAGCCATTAACTCAATCCTCAAATCTGTTTTTGACGTAACGACTTTGACTTTTTCTTTCACCGCCATGATAGGAGAGTCATCGTACACATTCAAAGCCTGGACGAGTTCTTCCACCGTCTGAGCGATCTCAAACTGTTTCTCACTGAGGAAAGCACGGGTATGACCCCATGCCTGCCAAAACCTCTCAAAGAACTTTGCCGGTAGGTTATCCTGTCCCAGAATTCCCTGCAGCTGAATGACAACTGACTGAAGTCTTGCATGCGTACTAAAAATTAAAAGATATATATTCTGGTGTGTATTATTTTAATGTGGTTTTAAATAAAAGATGAAACATAAAATTATTAATAAACAAGGTCAAGGTCATAAATAGTACTACGGTAAAGAATAATCTTTAAATTTGATTGTAAATAAAAGTATACCCAGAAATAGACAATCATGTATTATGATGACCAAATTTATTGGTTTAAGAAGATGCTCACTGTTATCACATATTCTACCTGTTTTTCACTAGCAACAAAATATATTTTATATGTACATGTAGGTGTGAACAGACAGGATAGCACATACCACATGTATGAGTATTATTTGCACTGTTTATCTTTAAGCTAATCGATTTTAAATTAAACATCTTATGTAGATCCATATTTTAAACATTTATGCCCTTATATGGACTGAGAAGTTTAACAATTTTCTACTCATCCAATATTAAGTTCACCTGAGGAACTGTGGAAGAAACTTGCTCTCAAACCAATTCTCGAGAATTCTACTCTCCCAATAACTCACCTTGAACCATTTGGTCTGAAGAACTGTGGAAGAAACTTGCTCTCAAACCAATTCCAGTGAAGGGTAATCTGAGACAGAAAAACCATCTTGGAGATCTGGTGCCACTGCTTAGTGACTTGAAGAAGTCTTGGTAGCCAGTGCACAACATCCCAGATCTAAATTGAAAACATGGTAGTATAGTTATATTAAGTGAAACTTCATAGGCTTCCTCACATGTTAAAACTGGAACATAATTATTATTAAACAGATATGATAAACAAATATTGTAAAAAAAGTACAACACAATATGGCTATTTAAATACATGTTTAGTGTCATCGTGTTTACTATGTGATCCTATTTATATTTTAATGTCTATCTTTCTTGTGAATATACAAATGGCTGTTTAGACAGCTTAAATCCACTGACCACTTGTACCCTTTGACAACTTGTATCTAATGAACACTTGTATCCACTGAATACCTGTATCTATATTATGTTCACTTGTATGAACCAACTAACTTGGATACACTTTATCACTATTTGTAACCACTAACTACCTGCATCACTTTCTGACTACACATAATCATTTAATGACTATATAATTACATTGTATTATATAGTCAGTGGTTACAAGTTGATATGTTATTATGGTAATAACATATAAACTTGTATCCACTGAATACTGTATGAACCAACTAACTTGGATACACTTTATTACTACTTGTAACCATGCACTGACTGCTTGTATTGTATCGTCTGTCTGATAGTCACGTGATGTACCTTGTAGAGCTGTTGTGGTGTGAGATCCCCAAGAGTGTCCACAACAGCTGGAACGGCCTCCTCAAACTCACTGACCAAGTTGTATATGTGCAGTAGAACTTTTGATTCAACAGAGCGAGATGACTTGGCTGAAGTAAAACAAGATATTGTTTATTCATAAAATCATAGTTTCAAAGTTGTCTAGTTGACATGAATACTACATGAGTTTAAAAAGCTCAAATAAAGCAACTATGTGACATACAGCACTCCCTCAATAATAATCAATTTGTTCCGATGGTGTCATTAAACTAACATCTTTTTATTAAAAACTGTGGTATGTGCTATTCTGTATGCTTGAATTTAGACGATTTATGGCTGCTATTAAAAAAAGAGTAGCATGTGTAGTAGCAGCAGGTGTTTTCTAAAACCATGTGTCAAAATCACAAGGGCTACATGTATAACATCCAATAGATGAGGACTAATTCATCAATGGGCAACAGTTGTGTCGCTAACATTTTTTTATCTTTAATATTAAATTATATTTATTTTCTAACAGGTGATTACAAAATGTCAACTACATGACATATACAAAATGTCAACTATATGACTTAGTATGTCTATGAGAGGAAACATTAAGAATTCATATAGACTGATAATGCATACAGTGAAAAGCAGAATACATGTATAGCCCATCAACGACACAATTAAATAAAGCCTCAGATGCAATAAATAAACCCGCCAGACAAAGATGACAGGATACAAACGTCCACCTTTAGATGCTAATATAGGAAGCGAATAATCAATATTTCACTCAGTTACTATTACAATCTGCTGGGAAAAAAACATTCTCCTTCTCAAAAATACTAAATTTATATCAAACAAATTATTATTAATTATGTGGGATAGCTACCATGTATTATCAAGTTTAAGTCTCAAGGGAAATAATTTTATTTGTCACGAGTTTTAGCAAGTGAAGAAAATGACAATTATTAAATAGATGTTTTATTGTGATTTATTAAAAACTTATTTTACATCGATCTAACACTGTAAAACATTATTCAAGCTGGTTCTATTCAATGTGCTTTGTTATGTCTACAATAAATTGTGACGTCATATTTTACTACATGTACACAGCTACAGTCCATGGTTGGTTATGGCTATAGCAACCAATCATGTGATAAGTTATACTAATGTTATTATGTTATGATATTATCTCAGTTAGAAAGTATGATTAATATTTCCACAGTGATATTTGTCCTTTGGGGTAATAAAATTACTTGTTACAATTTAATAAGTAACAATGTATTAAACTTGCTTTTCCAAATAATTTTGTGCATGACTTTTAATAAATGAGTCACAATAAATGGATTTTGGCTAAAGAGATTTTTTTTACAAAACAGTTTTTGGTTATTTTTTGCCTTTGCCTTTATTGCAAAAGTTTGATCACATCATAAACAAATAAAAGCCATTTTATTCAATTTAATCCAAATACAGAAAAAAATAGTACTAAAAAACCCCAGCAGAATCCATTTAATCCCAAGTGTGCACCATTGATTTATTCAAATAGAACTGTCTTTGCGTTGATATTAGTTCTCTATTTTTGGAGACAAAGAAAGGAAAAAACATGCAAAAGAAGTAAACGTTATTCCACGGCACAGTGAATAGATTGAATAAGAACAAAGTATCTTTGATGGCTGTCAGTAAATATGTGCAATCAATCGCAAACATCTTTGCCAACTTTAAATTTGACGTCTGCTGTGATATGATCCCAAATAATTTGCATGAATCGGTGCCAATCTACATGATCGGGCAATGGAGCATTGATCCGGGGGGCTTCCTCCAGACATTAAGGAGACCGGCAGTGTTAAGACTGTCTCCTCATTCTATCAGTCTTGTTGCTCTAACAATCTGAACTGGAAGCCGGCGTTTAGAAACGGTCGTGACGGTGATGGGATGCACGCCTAATGTATCTGGCAGGCTGAACACTTCCCATCATGGTCACACTAATATGATATTCACTCAATTACACACCCAATAATACAATCTCTAGAGTTCAACATGGGATGTCACAGCTAGATAAAAGATTCATTCTCTCAAGTTAAGCTGTGTCTGTAGTTGGTATACAATGAAAATCGTTCTGCCAAGTCTATCAATACAACAGCTTTTGTTACATATTTTAAACATATGACTATACAATGTCAGGGTTTTATCACCCATGTTGCTAGACTCTGATAATCGGCACCATTCCCCAACTTTCCCAAAGGCTACACGTATGTCTTTTTTTATTCCAAATTTTTGAGTAAAAATTCCCAATTACATGCACAGTATTGCTATTTTAAAAATTCTAACTTACAGGTCAGATGTAGGTTAATATGTTTTGCCAATGAAAATAAAAATTCCCAATTCTTAGTCCAACGAAACTAAAATTCCTAAAGTCAAAGCCATGCGCGTCAAGCCAAATTTCAGAAATAAAACCATGAAAGTATACATGTAAATGTAGAAAAACTGAAACAGGCTTGTTTATGTACTTCATGTCAAATAGATATATAACAAATATAACTGCCCCCTTAATATAACAACCCCGAGGGTATATGACATTGTGGTTCAACAGCAAAAACTACTTTAAAATTTATAAGACTGAACCTAATTTTGTGGTTTTTATTAGGCACTCTTCAGTCATACCCCTTGGGTATGAGCCTGCTACCTATGTCTACCTAGTTACTAAGCCAGGTGTCATTAAAATGAAATCGGGTTTAAAACAAAAAATACAAATAGCTATCTAACCATCCACGTGTAAAAGTGAATATATACATGTACTAGTATGTCAAAGTATAAAAATAGTTAAGATATCTAACATAACATAAACGAATACATAAAGAGGGAAAATCAGTGCACAGAACTTCACAACAATGAAAGATAAATGAAACTGAATGACATATATAATTTCTGTACCAAATATACAAGTTGACATATTCACACTTCGCATTCAGTGGCAACAACAGAGAGTGCCAGTAACGAACGTATAATAATTAAATTTGTTCTCTTAACAATCTGAGCTGTGAAGCAAAAAGTGTCACCAAATACTCAATCTAGCCAATCAGTAGCCTAGATAACTCAGCTCTTTTGGTTTCATCCAATCAAGAGATGTGACAAGAAAACAAATGAGAACACTTAAGCCATCATAGATCTTGTTCGAAAAGGCTTCATACAATTACGGCTAGACTCATTAACTGGAGTCGTCTTCAGAATGAGATGGAATTTGATAACAGTCTGGACTTATGTACCACAAATACATGTAGCAGACACAACCTGGGGAAAGGGTAAACTGTTAGTGGATATCTTGTCCATCTTCATATCCCAAAGTACAAACAAACTTTTATCACAATTTGAAATAGAGAATAAATTCTTTGATTTGCTTGTTTGAGATTAGAGTTTTGTTTTAACCCTGTACTCAGAATAGATAAAATTCCAGTATATTTGATAAATTAGTAAGTTGTAAGCACAATATTGAAAGATTTAAATACTAGTATGTTGAATGCATCAGGTATGAATAATTTATATTTAATATCATAATAAATGTTTGCATTATTAGCGATAATTCAGTGCAATCATTTGCAGTCCAAGATAGTTATAACTTATTTACGTGCTTATATCCAATTAAGGGTCAAGCATATCTGTCATGGTATTGCAGTCCAGCTGTCTCGACTGCCTGTCCAGGACAGAAGTTAATGTTAGTATGAGAGAAAAAACAGTAATGGATCTTTAACATGCACTTTCCCACACACAGGACTGTACATACCACAGCCTTTGTTAAATCAGTTGTGGACAGTGGTCGGTGTAAGTGGGAGTACACCTACCCATTGAGCTTTACGGAGCACTCACTCTGGGTTGGAGCTGGTACTGGGATTAAAAACCCCATTTGCCATGAATGGGATTCCAACTCAATATCTACCAGTCTTAAGCCCAATGCATTAACCACTGCGCCACGGTGACCGGTAATGCAGTACAAGTTTCAGCTTTACTAATATTGCACTGAAGGCAAGGAGACGGCTCATTGGTTAGCATGTTCGCACGGTTGATCCCTCTCATTATCTTGATATTAAAGGGACTCAAGATAGTCACGGGATGAGTAATAGAACTAGAGTGTTCACTTTTATGACTTGCCAATTAGGAACATCTGCCCCGATATTCACCGACGTAGTAAGAGCAATGTTTCTCTCATCAATGACTTGATCACAAATCTGCTCAACTGAATCTCCTCTTACTATATACATTTCAATCTGCCTCATTTGGGGAAGCTTAATTGTGTAGATTGCAATGCTTGAAAATACAGTATTATCATTACATGTAGGTTTTGTCAAATTAAAAAAAAAAAATCCTCAAATTCACAAAATTGGACTTATAGTATTTATGAATATACTAATCACATTAACAATTGGCAGCGGACAGGCACAATTGGTGTTCCTTGGTGTAGCCTTGATGTGCACTCACACACGAAGATGGATTGAGTAAAAGTTTACAAGTAAAGTAAAGTTTGTTTCATTTAACGACGTCACTAGAAACACATCGATTATAAATCAGCGTTTATTGGACATCAGATGCATGGTTATATTGACACATGGTCACAGAGGAAACCTGCTGCCGCCACATAGGCTACTCTTCCACGAATTGCAGAAAGGATAGCACACAACACAGAATTTGATAAACCAGACATGTTTCACTGGCTGGAACGGAAAATAGCCTATAAAAATGTTTTGCACACATTTTAATACCACAGTAATAGATTGTAAAATGAATACCCGGTAACATTATTTTGTTTTGTATTAACAATTTATGTTAGTTATTTCCCTCAAATCAATCATGCAGGATTTCCAAATTTTAAAAATTGTTTTGGGAAATATTTTAAACTAAATATTGGGAGGCCAATTACGTTTTGATTAGCCTTTAGCTAATTTGGCTACCTACAAAGTGAGTCCTGATCCACACAGAGCCCTAAAGAGAAGCATCCATGATATCAATCCACAAAAAAGTGTATGATACAGTAATGTCTACTAGGTTTTATTTGCGATGTTATCTAAACCAATAACCACACTTTGTTTTGTTTTTCAGGGAGAAACAAGCGTCCGACCACTTGGTCATCGTGGCAACCATTTCCATCTAGTGTCAAATTATGCAACATCGCTGGACGTAGTTTGAGCATTATTAATGAATGGACAGAATTATATTTTTGTAATGAGACTTATAAAGATATGCAGCATTAACTTGTTTTATAATTATATGTGACACACCATGACATTTTGGATCCAAATGAGATTTTTTGCAAAAATGAGATTTTCCAATACATATGTATCACCCAAATGTATTTGTGAAATCATAGAGTATTATCTCTTTTATTTTAAGAACTATGAAGGTTTATCCGAGGTCCCTACTTCATAAAAAATGTTAAACCACGATTAT
>JAULBR010105784.1:0-10719 GCA_032355825.1 Melanodrymia aurantiaca | reverse complement strand
ATCTATGAAAGTTATACTCTTGGATTTTACATAAAATTATAATATTATTGCCGAATTCTGAAAATGTAAGTGCCTTAAAAAAATCCTGGGGAAAGGCCTGTCATGTACAGAACTCTCTGGCGAAGTCAGAGGTTGTGCCCATAACAAGTGTGCTTGAACAGTTTTCTGATTGAAGCACACCAAAAATGACTCAATCCAACCCAAACCTAAGGATTGGTCTCATCATAGTTTTTCGTGTTTGTGTGAATAATTATTATTAATAATATCCATTGAATAATACAACAATTTATCATTAGCAATTTATCATCAGTTGATCGTTTTTTCAAATCGCGAACATTTGCAACGCGATTATTATCCGTTTTAGAGTAATACATTGATAAGAAACTGTGTTAAACATACAAACTTAAAATATACATCAATACAAAAAAAGTGTATTGTGATTACCAGAATAAAAAGACCTCTCACCTGACAAAAGACAAATCCTAAAAGCTTACCGGTAAATCTATAGCTGGTCGGTTAGTGTCCACACATTGCATAACATTAACAATCCAGCTTGTTTAATATTAAAAATATCATCAACGACAGACAGTGTATAACAATTCAAGTGATTGCATACCAGGCAATGAAGAATGTCACAGTCGACACACCTGTTACAAGTCATGTCAAGTTATTTTTAATTCAATTGAAGTATTATACATCATGATACATTTTTTAACAAATCCATACAATAAAAGACAATACAGATATACAAAACCAAATTAATAACGACAGATACATAGACTGCTCTGGCCAAACCTAGGAATTATGCAATTAAATGCTCTTGGGTTGGTTCTGGTAGAATCTTTTTTTTAAGGGTTGGTTGGGAAACACTAAACAAATATTTCTTTTTTAGTATATACTATTTACAGTGAAACATCCAGCTAACAGAAATGTTTTGGGTTGTTATCTTTTAAACCGAGATTGGTTATCTTTTAAACAGGATTATAGCATTTGTGGACTGGTTAAAACTGGCAAGATGTTTTATGGTAGGCATTAGTGCATCATTGATAGAGATGATAATGTCAGATCGGATGCAATGTCGTACTTAGACCTACAGTGTACTGCCTGGCTGTGCTTGTGACAGGTGGGACATGCAGACAGGATATGCTCAACTTTTCACAAACACCAAGTAACATCATTGCTTTGGCTGCAAATTGTACAAATGACCTTTTAACTATTCTTTGTGTGAAAATATGTTTTTGGCTATGACATGCAACATTGTGATAGTAATAGTATTCTAGAGATTTTGATGCTATTATTATTTAATAGACAGTTACATGTAAGAGCAAATATTACTATACAACAGTTTTTTGCTAGTTATATAATTTTACTATTTGATACAATACATTGAATTGAATCAAATGACCTTTTGAACTCAACATATGCAGGATCAATAGAAACTACTATACTTTTATCTGTATGTACATGTACCATATGTAATACCGTGACATTAAGAACTACATGTAAACGGTACCAGACAATAACGCGTAATTTGAATACCTACGTCATGCACCAATCTCTGCGCAATTTGGTACATGTATACACGTACATTGTATAAACACCTGTTATTCTTATCAAAATGAGGCCGAAGGATGGAAATGGGTTAGTATAACACAAGAGTAATCAAGACATTGTCTACGACACCAATTAGCCAACATCAATGAATCTCTTGCAATGTACTGCCTATCAGGTGACCCCGGCTCACACTTGATATCTCCCAATAAAGCAGTAAATGTTGGCTTCTCTAAGGCAGGTCTATTGTTTTCGACTTGTTAATTGACACCCAGGAAGCAAAATTGGATTTATGTGGCACACTTCAAATGGGTTAATAGACTGTCTGAGTCTCATAATACAAGGCTGCAATAGTTGTATTAGGGCGTAAAGTGTCCACCAGTTTGCTAACTTTCTTGCCAACCTTCACAAGAATCTAAGATTTACTAACTAGTAGGTGTTTTATTTTTACACAAATTTATGCTTTTAAAACTAATTATGCGAAAATAATGTGGTAAATTTTTTTTTTTTAACGTTTTGCATATTGAGAATAAAACAAGGCAGAATTAAGTTGACAGATTTTTGTTGTTACAAACAGTTTAAAAAATTGTTTATAATAACGCTGTATAAAATCCCAGCAAATATCATAAATTATTATGTAAGGATTTCTTCTAGTCCTATATGTATGTACATGTACATGTTAACTGTAAGCAACTACATTTGTATATTTGATGGTAAATTGCACATTGATTATTAATCAGCGGTTATTAGATGTCAAATGCAGCTATATCGACTCTTGGTCACAGAGAAAACCTGGTACTCTTCTTTTATGTGTACTTCTCCAGACAGGATAGCAGTGTAGCACACACCGCAGCCTTTGATAGACCAGTTATAGATCACCGACTTATCGAACCTCAGCAGACACTCTTGCACTGAGCTACGCCCCACTCCTTTTTCAAATAGAGATTTCTTTCTACACTAAAAATAGAAGTCCTTATAATGGAGGAGATTGCTACTAAACTAAAGGCTATTAATTTGTCGGCATGTCTTTACAGAGACTCATTGGATCAATCAGTAAACAATGCAAGATGCAGTTTCTAATTAATTTACCCTTAGGCAGCAATAATCCAGCGATATTTATAGCAGAAATCAATATTTCAAATTAAAAGTGAAGCTTTAAGTCAAAGACATCGGCTCTTTGTGTGATTAGTCATCTGTCAAGATCGAAGACGGAGATGTCTTCATTTGGCGACCAGGACAGCTGACCAGGATAGGCGTGAAACTGAGAAGTAACAATCATATTGTTCACAGTGTCCGACACTCGAGCAATACACTTCACTCCAAGGCGTGAACAAATATTAATAGTCAAGTGCAAATTGTATTAAATTTCTTCTGCCTGCGGAAATGGAATGGAAACAGCCATGTCCCTTAAGGGATTGTTGAAAATAAATAATTATTGTGAATTTGTATAAACTGCCCATTGTGGGAAATATTCCCAGATTTTCATCGAAAAATTAGTTCTAAACCAAACCTAATCAAATAAAACATTAATGTCTTACTTAATAAAATATTCATGAATGTGTGTGTGGTGACAGAAATACTTCTATTAATGTATCTTGTATTCATAAAAACATGTAACACATTAATCAGTAACATTATGTGGCCAGATGTTATAGAAACGCCAACTCTTGGTATAAAATCTGTGTGATCAACTAAACGTTTGAAACTGCTGTAAACAATAAAAATTAAAACTACAGATGAGTACTATAAAATATAAACAAGTATTGATCCCATTCAAATCGACAAGAACTACATGTACTCATGTTATTTAAAGTATCCAGTTGATTTTGCTGTTTGCTACATGTATATCATATATATACAACTGTACATAAAAGTTGGTTTTTGGCACACATTGATCAACCAGATAATTGGGTGGGAAAAGCTGACATGTTCTGTCATCAAGCCGAAGACGGTAAAAAAAATAATTAGTTTCAGTATGATTCTAACAATTATCTCAACATTTTGACAACACTGAGTGCAGTGCATAATATCTCAAAGTCTTGGTTTGCAGTAGACCAGACTACATACGTGTATAATTATGCAGTATAATAAAACATGCTTAATCATATTAAATTTGTGTTTAACGACACCCCAGCACGAAAAAAAGATATCGGTTATTGGGTGTCAACCCATGCTTAATCATACATTTATATACAAAGTATGAAATAATAATTATTTTAACACCATATCAATCTCAGTAGAACAATAAATTTCAGTTCTAATATATTAAAGTGTTGGGCTACACACAGACATATATCACAGTGCAGTTCTAAAAATATAAATGCAAATAAAACACTCCTACCTTTCAACGAGCAGATGGGAATAAAATCCACAAAATCTCTATGTAAAGCCAGATCAAACTATCAGCACTATCAACAAGGAATAAATAACTTGGCAAAGTAAACCCCAGTCCTGACAGTTCAGCTGTGCCACAAAGCTAATGTCAACTAATTAATATTTTTCATCAAGCAGCAATTCCAGGGCAGCAGTGCATGACAAGAACTCCTGCAATAGCGGCCTGGCAAGCAATGAAGATAAGCCATTGCCAGAAGCTGACAAACTGAAGGGCAAATGATGAGGAGGGTGCTGATTGCAGATTAGAAGGATGAAAACAGTTCTGCAAACATATTTGCCATTCATAATAAAAAATCAAACAGGGAAGAGCATCATACATTTTTACAAGTAGGCCACCAGATTTACACTGATCTATAAAATGGTGCAAATGACTGCAAAAAACTCGGAATTCTGCGAATCTGTGGGGAAATAGATACAGTTTGTATTGCTTATAAAGTGAAAAAAGATTACCTTAATATATGAAATAGATATCAAACATTCTGTGTTTATGTTGGTTGGTAGATGACTGGCTTTGATAATAAATTAGCCTTGAAACAGTAGTCTGGCATATGTATAAACATTTCCTTTTTCACAATGTAAGTCATTGCGTAATCTTTCAAAGCTTTGAAGTCCCTATAGATGCCTAGTTGTGCCAAATTATAACGTGATTTGCCAAGTACATACAGCCTTTTTTTCAAAGATCAAATTACACACTACTTACTACTACATGTAGTTGTTCAGAATGTCCGTATTTGTATATATCCAATGCATTTATAGAAGTCAAAAAGTTTGTATTACAACCTACATGTAAATCATTTCCAAATTTCAGTGAAGCCAGTGTTTATTACAAAACAAACTTTTATACCTTGTAATATAGATCTTATATAATATATAATATATATAGATCTTATATAATATATTATATATTGTTTGGTCAACAATTTTTTTAAAACTTTTAGCATGTTTCAGGAACTTTAAATATGTACAAGTATACTAGATACACATGTTATGGGACAACAGTTTGAAATGAGAAGGAAAACTACCTAAATCTTATATACAACGCAGAATAAATTAAGAGTAAATAAAAGGTAATTTCTGAGAAAATAATTAAATGTATTTTTATCCGTGTTCGATTTTTGCCGGTTCTCTAGTATTTTTAGTATCTTTGTAATCAAAAACCTGTTTTATACACTAAATATGGAACTTGGTCGATTGGTTTGTAAAATTGTACTTACAGAAAAAACGAGAGTTAAATATAAAAAATAAACAGATCTACAATGTAGGTGCTGCATTAACGTTGACACACTTGGCAAGGGACAAGTAACTCATAATGACTACATGCATCTTTCAGTAACTTTCATTACAGGTGTCAACAACCCAGCTGATATGAAGTTTGAAGATCAAACATACTGAACTGCATAGTAACCATCTCTGAGTATATATTTACTACTGTGTCCCCAGTTGACTTCAACATTGACCTCCTTTCAATCTCAATCATCTCTTCCCCCCCAATCACATCACATCAGTGCTAGGAGCCAGCCCATTACTGTACACCAGCTGCTCATCGCCATTCAAATGAAACCTTTTCACTAGACAGACTGTGGGCCATCACTAACAATCTGGTACCAGTAATACTGGGGTAATAAAATATACTACATGACCATAATAACAGTGGTAACTGGGGAACAGGCAGAAGAAGCGGAAGGAATCTCATAATAATTTTATTATCACTACCAGGCAAATGTAATGTTATGAAGAAGATATTTATTTCTGTGAGGATATGTAACTTGTAAAAAAGGTTGTTCTGTTAAAAGTGCAGGAATGAATGAATGATTTGAAGTTTAAAGTTACTTCAGGATTATTTCATCTATATGCGACTAAAAGTGCAGGAAAGTTTAGAAAATGTACAATTTAGCTTTTACTGAAATCCCCCCACCCCTCTAACATAATTTTTATGTTGGTTATAGTTGACAACATTTTAGCAAAACTATATATTATATTAAATTGATTTTTGAAATAAACTTAAAAGACAACATACCTTGAGACATAAGAAAAACTGTAGGAGATCTTTGGTAGCAATCTTGGCTTCAGCATTCAAAAAGTGCTTATTATGACATGTACTAACAACCAGGGCACGGTTTTGTTCCAACATGGTCTGGCTTTTAATTATTCTCATGAGAGTGTATCTACTTTAATAGATGTACTTGGGTCCTCAACAGTCAGGAATTAAACATTTTTCAATAAAATAATTCAGTTGGTTGTGATTTGTCAAGATCTGACATGTACAGATCATAAACATCAATATTATCACTGTTGTGTCAAACTTGAAACAAAAAAGACAACGTCTATGATTTTAGAAAACAGTCTATAAAATCTGTGCTCATACTATAAAGATTATATGAAAAGTTTGACCGAGGATACACATGCATGCAGTGAACTGATCAATCACCATTCCTCTACGACATACTAGTATTAACCCTACAAACAATGAGTGGGCAAAAATATCTATAAACCAAGCATTATTGTACAAAATTGTCTTAATTCTTCACAGCTGATTTCACCACAGTTTGACCAATTACATCCGTCTTAACACCGACGACAGATTAATGAGATTATCAACAGCAAATAAGTACGATAATCCGTGTTCGACAGTTGACTGGTCCATTGAATAACAAGTTGAAAGGAGAGCAGTTGACATCTGGGTCAACTGTATTTAAAAATAGCGCCAGCCAGAGATCATCACTTAACTGTGTGTATTAGCGACTATACAGTGATGTCTATATATATGTAAATTTACCTATTCATTTAAAAATATCTTTCTTAAGACATGATTTTCACACCATACATTGTATATATATACACAGACAAAGCCTGACATGTATACGTATAATATTTCTTGTAAAGACATGTTGACAGGAAAAAGATTTGAATTACCGGTAGATGTATATTTAATATGTATTACTCAATGTATTCAAGTTTGTCAGTCATGCACAAAGGATTTAAACAGACAAAGAGATGTCGGGAGAATTTATGAAAATTTAAAGAAAATAATTGTTATATTCTTTTTACAATATTGTGTTTGAAATATGATTATATCTCAGCATACAATTTAGAGCTCAAAAAAGGAAAACAAAAGTTTTATATATATAAATGGTATATAAATAGGTCTATACATACATGTATAATTATATTAATCAAGAAATCCAAATACCTTATTATAAATATGTTTTCAAATTTGTTTTCCAAATTATAATTGTTTTAATTTTAAATTTGCATTTTTTATTGAAATTATCAAAAATAAGAACTGTTAGTTCCAAATATGATTACCAAAATACTAATGTATGAAGAAGTAAAAAAGACTGAAGTTATTAATTATAATACAATGTCAAACCTGCATTAATATATGACAAATCAGTCAGCAATTGATGACAGACAGTACAGGTATAAAAATACCATGTCATCTCAGGAATTTTTTTTTATAATGTTGTTCATGATCAGAAGTCTGACACAAGTAAAAGTTGAGCTTGGATTACATGTACAAGACTGGAGGGTCATTGCGCAGTCATGTTTTCTGGGCTGTAACTGTAAACTGTGCTAACATTTCAATAGGTGACATCACTGTGTTACACAACTTTTTGATGTCACACGCAAAGTGACTGGGGTCAACCATTGTCATTGAGGTAGCGTGTATTACTACTACTATGAGTACTCAATCCGTGACATAATTCAATGTATATATAACTTAACTGCGTTGGCGGGCAGATAACCTAGAAGATTGTGTGAACAAATTATTCCAAACCCTCACCCACTCAATCACTTTAAATGATAATAACCTAAGATGTTTTTGTCAATAAGCTACATTGTACATGTATTGGCATATTGGTAAAATAATACAAATTATTAAGAAGAATTAAGATTTATTTTGATATATATTTTTTAGTATTGACAATCGCAATGATAAAATGAAGATAAAAACCTGACTGATACAGAAAGACAAATGAAGATAAAACCCTGACTGATACAGAAAGACAAATGAAGATAAAAACCTGACTACTACAGAAAGACATAGACAAATCGCATTAAGGTTAATCTACCATTCTAAAATGCACTGTAACCATGGTGATAGCGAGAGCATCTATACCCACACAAAAAAAAAGTGAGATTTTGTCAAACAGGTGTGAAGAATATATGAGTTACTTCGAGGTGAACGAACTTGTTGGAGATAGACGAAAGTGAACAAACAGATTCTTTGTTTGCAAGTGTACAGTACCGGTACATGCAATGGATGTCAAGTCAGTATTCTGACACTTGGCTACACGTACAGTAAGTACCAGTGATTAGCTGCAAATACTACCCATCAGGCGTCTCTGTAAGTAGTGCAATCCTGCTCAAATGTCAATAATAAACTTCACTTATCTGTAATTATCAAATTATCCAGCACTATTCAACAGGTTCACGTGTGCCACAAATAGAACAATCTTGAGCCATCATACATGTACCTCATCAGTACAAGCAACTTAACACCGTGGTACAAATACCAGCATTAGCACACTTGAGAAATACCACCTCTGTAGTGCAGTGGTTAACGCATCAGGCTTATGATTGGTAGGTACTGGGTTTGAATCCAATTTGTGGCATATGGGATTCTTAATTTAATGATCACAATACCGGTTGCTCCACAAGGCTCAATGGTTAGGTATACTACCACTTACACCGACCAGTGTCCACAACAGTGGCCATGGTATTGACTGTCCTGTGTGGTAAAGTGCATGTAAACAATCCCTTGTTACTTATCAAAGAGGAGTAGGGGTTCCTCTCTTATACTAATACTAACTTCCATCCTGGACAGACAGTTGAGACAGCTGGACTGCATAGCCATGACAGATGTGCTTGAACTTTAATTGGATATAAGCAATGATTTTGTCACTTGATTTCAGAAGACAAAAAAGATAAAGTGGGTTTGTTTAATAACACATATCAGAGCACATTGATTTATTCAGCCCTTCAAATTCAATGCGGAAATTGGCACTGCAGCAGTAGAAGCTATCACAAAATTGATTTGTGCCAAAAAAAAGCCAAATATGTTTTAAAAATAATTCTGGTAACAGTGCTCTACGGCCGATTCTTGCTAACGACTGCAGCATTCTGAATGCTGCTCATCATTATAATATGGTTTATTTCAGTATGTTCTTCAAAAGTTTTATTGCAATGCCATGAAAAAAATTCTTTAAGATAGCAATCGAGTATCATTGCAAACTTGTCTAAATTTTGAGGGCTGTGATCAATCACTGAGCTCGATCCAAGTCCCAGGCTGGAAACTATTAAAACACTAAATAAAAAGATTTACTCACATCAGCAAATGAGGACGTTGCAGTGATGTAGCAATCACTGTTGCTGTCACTCTCCAGTGATTTGCCGACAGACCTTTTGGTATCATCTGGAGTTAGGATGCGGTGAGGTATGTTCATCTTGCAAATGTCACACCTACAACAAGAAGAAGTCTTAGTTAGTATACCGAGATGTTCATCTAATATTACTATTCATCTTGTGTATAAATTACCTTAGACGGGATGATCATCCGGGTTAACAAAATGTAATACTCCAGACATTAGTTTGTGAATTGATATTGCACATGTTTTTCTCTATACTGCATTCAGTTGCAGTTTCTCGAGAATACATTTTCACCCGTTTTGTCTTGCAAGTCGTAACCAGCTGTATTAGTTATCATGCAGTTATACATGCAGTCACCTTAGAAACATCACACCAACTGTACACCAAGAAATTCTGATGCCACATGTCTACAATATTCTACATGTGTAGGAGTTTCTTGCAGATAGATGAACTTAATAACTATATTTAGGACTAGAATGCCTGCAGTGTAGTCACAGGAATTCGGTTTACAACATATTTTTGAGTGACAATGACAAAACAAAATTGCTTTACATGTACAAGTAATTCTAAAACATCAATAGGCGATGGTTTGCTATTTGATTATCTAAATACATATTACTGTCAATTAATTAACAATGTTCTAATTCGACTTTTCCTAATCCTCCCTTCCAGAATATATATTTTTATATAGCAAACAACTTGAGAATTCATAACTATTTTATCTTTCATAATATTTCTTTCTGATTCTGTTTTTTTATTTAGTAATAGCGAATGTTTCTCTTCACAATTTCAGTAAAGTACTCATACAAAATTATATCCAAAAAGATCTTAAAATATTGGTTCTCCCGCTGGTCAATAAAAATGGCTGATTTGCATGTAAAAATAGTTGAAAGCAATATCTAGTTAAATGAAGAAGTCAGTGATATGCTGGTGATCCTTGTTCACTGTGATCGATCAATCATCAAGCTCTGACAGACTATAGGTGGAAAAACAAGATAACTGCAATTATTTCTTTAGTTGGTTTGGCTTTGTAACTAAGTGACAGTAAAGTTCAATCATAACCAACCTCCAGAGACATGGCAGTGCATAATATTAAAATAATGTTTGGGTTATACAATGCTGGGGTTGGGTACAGTACAAGTTGGCAACAAGTGTGCAAGCTCAATGTTAGGCTAGAAATAACTTTTAATAGGAATACAGGATATTACATCTACATTTACAATATTAATGTTTGTACATTGCTAATAATACACTAGTAGATAGAATTCCAGCCCCAACATTGAGCTTGCACACTTGTTGCCAACTTGCACTGTACCCAACCCCAGCGTTGTATAACCCAAACATACGTTACAGTCTAGCACTGGAAGGACCTTTGATATTCCTAAACACATCTGCTACTTCTAA
>JAULBR010105773.1:0-10720 GCA_032355825.1 Melanodrymia aurantiaca | reverse complement strand
GAAAAGACAGCTCATTTCATCCTACAGACTAGTCTATTGGTGTAAATTGTGAAAGAGAAGAAGAAGAAGAAGAAGAAAACAATAATTTTAAAAAACCTTTCCGATCCCTTACAAACATTACTCATTTGCATTTTGATACATATTAGACTATTAGGCGGGCAACTCTTGATATGGTTTTGACTTGCCCGACGCTATTTTAAGTGGCCATGGGCGACAGTAAAGTCAGGTCTGTTAAAATTGAAAATTTGCAGAACCTATATTTTGCGTAACCTGTTTCATTTTGCATAACCCATTACAAAATATGTAGTGACAATATAAGCAGTAGCTAGGCCTGAAAGTGCACACCCTGCATAAATATTAAGTACAATACCTTTCGTAACTGTTCACACATGAATAGAACTATTTCCAACTCTCTGAAGAAATAACACTTTCCAATGTGAAAACGAGTACATTTTAGATTTAATCTGTATTCAACAATTCCTCAAAACAAGTGCACAGCTCATTCCGTAAATATCCGGCCTTTCCGATTTAGTTCGAGAACGTAATCGATTCAATCGTACATCAGCGAAGCCATCTCAGGGTAATAAACAGGGGTCATTACTATATAAACATGTGAAGAGTTAGGTAACCTAACTTTTATGTATTGAATCTATGTATAAATATACTAAAATGAATAATATTTGTAGATCGACTCAGTAGGTAAAATGATAACCTTTCGATCAGGCGCCTGTGGTTCGAATCCACCAGGTGACTACAAAAAGTAGTAATTTTAATGCAAAAAGAATTTGCAGGTGTCGCACACTACAAATTGAATATAGCATTGCAATTATATGCAATGACAAAAGGGGGGTAACGGGTTGAACTCTTTCCACCTAAACTTTAACTCACGTTTACTTTACGTAGTGCTTTTAACCTATCTGCATCTTTGTTGTATTTGAATTAATGTTTTTAAATGGACTTTCCTTATGTTTCAGGACACAGAGTTTGGTAGTCATGGTGATGATTTGTATGATGATGTCATCACAGCAAGTGCCAGTGGAGATGGTTTAGAAGTAATTTCTTTTTACACTTGTCACTTTATATAATTGGTCTTAGGACGGGTACACAAAATGGAAAATAGTGTTCTAGCCCACCGGACCAGTAACAACTCAAGTTTACTAGTCCGCCAGCCTATAGCACAATATCATTTAACAATGTATTATATTGTACTTTTCACTTCAAATCAGGGGTCGAAATATACACTATTCCGCTATCCCAAGAATAATGATTTTCAAAATGGAATAGTAAACAACATTTAGCACTATTCCATTATGAAAGTGGAAATAAAACATGGAATAATGATACATATCTGATTATTCCTTCTAAATAGATTCTTGTTCCTTCATTCGAGAGCTAAAGTAGTCATACTCAACAACCCATCTTTTCTTCTGTCCTGTTACCAGCTTTAATAAACCAGTGAACGCAAAGTAGACAGCTTTAATAAATCTGTTGTTTTATGCACCAAAGAATTACTATAACATATTTTCAAAGGGATAGTAAATTTTCAGACGGAATAGTGATTTTTGAAATTCACTATTCCTTGGGATAGTGGTACAAAATTTAAATTTCGACGCCTGCAAATGATTATCTAGTAAAACCAAAACATGTTTGACATTCATTTTTTATTGAAACGTTCTCTGATGTAAACACTCACTTGTAATGGGTGCAATAAAAGTAGAAAAGTATATATAAAAGGAACAAACAAGTATCAGGGCTCACACTGGACAAGATTTTCTTTTAGCCAATTTTCCAAATATTTGGGTAATTTACAGGAAAGTTTTGAAAAAGGGGGCCAATTTATACCATTTTTTTTTTATCCAATTACCAAAATATTTCGCCAAATTAAAAAAAAATAGCCATTGGCTAATTTGGCTACCTACAGGGTGAGCCCTGCAGTATTAAAAATAATTTCGTACATATTTTGCAATAGTTTATTTGACTTCGAATCAAGCTGTACGTTTCGTGATTGCATGTGATGTTTTAGATGTATTATCTGGAAAGTTTTTAATACTGTCTGGACAGTTATAAATATGAGTTACTGTATGTTTGATATCATATTTCAGTCCAATAATCACTCTCAGAAGCCTCCCACAGCATCTATATCAGTGAGCAGTATCTCGCCCAACTACACAGGAAAGAAATATAATTTGTATGTGGGAAACCTAACATGGGTAAGTACATTCATTCCTATCCCATTAGACACAAAGTGTCAAATTTTGTTTTTGCTTTTGTCTGTATTAAAGTATTCTGAAGCTTGATAAAGGGCCATACATTTTTGTTCTCATAAATTGTGCCATATATTTTTTAAAAAGGACTATTTATTTACTTTCTACTGTATTTTGTTGTGCTATTATTTAGGGCCAAGTGATGAGCATAATTTAGAGAATTTTTCCACAATGTATGTACATTCAGAAAAATATTCTTACAAGACAAACTAAGTACTGTGACTGTCATTCATATTTCACCCGTTTACTACCTGTGGATGACTGAGCTTTAATTTATCCTCTAAAGACTTCTAAAAATATTCAACATAATGGTAGTCCATTTTCTGCAATTGTCATTACAAAAACCTGATGTCAACGGCATTATGCATGAGTCAACTTTTAATGTTTATCGACTTAAGTTTCAATAAGAAAGGATTAATAATGCCACTGGAGCATATTGTTTAATAATCATCAGCTATTGATTGTCCAAATTACGGTTATCTTGACACATGGTGTCAGAAGGAACATTATCTGCAGGTTGATTTTCAACAAATCTAATATAAAAACTGGTGTTAAAATGTGATTTTTATTTCTATTTTCAGTGGACGACGGACCAGGATCTAACGGATGCATTGACAACAATTGGAGTTCATGATTTGTTAGAAATTAAGTTTTTTGAAAATAGAGCTAATGGTCAGTCAAAAGGGTAAGCTGACTATTGTCAAGAACAACTATGACTACAAAATATTTGTAATCTAATATAGTATTAAGAAAGAGAAATAAAGCTGTCTGACATTTATTTAAACATTAAATATTACAAAAATGTTACTAACCATTCAAAATGGATATTGTTGCCAATAACTTGAAAATACTGATATCTACTGCACATACCTATATGTCCGATTCATATGAATTGATATACATATGTATTAAACACATTTACGACGTATAGTTCTACAAAATAAAACACGATTGCAATATTTTGTTTGGCTAACTGATAGGTATAAAATGCAGTTGCAGTCCACTAACCTGTCCATTAGTTTAAATGTGGCTGAAAGTTATTTACCCTTGTTAACTTATACTATCTTTTACAGTAATTCCCGTTATCACTGGCCAATTTAGTTTTACTTATTGTCATTTATAACACTTTTTGTCATGTAATCTAACGTTGACTTAATGTTACATGTATTTATTTATTTTTATTTTTTTCAGATTTGCTTTAGTAATTGTTGGATCTGACAATTCATCACGTGCTATTTTTGACAAGCTGTCTCGAAAGGAAATCCATGGTCAGGTACCTCAGGTTACTCCATACAGTCGTCATTCCCTCAACCAGCTCGAGGCCGCCTCCAGGAAGGGTGGGGAAGGACCACCTCAGGCAAATAACAGTATGTGTAATAGTATAAAATATATCTATTTTTAATATTGTATACTTAAAAGATTTAATGCATATATTTATATATTTAAGCCAATAGTTTATCTCAGATCTTTGAGGTATGTTAACACAAATCAAATTTGGCTGAAATTTTTGTGTGGCTGTCTATAAAAAGTTTGTTTTTATTGAATATGATGATAGGACACCAAAGAGGAATCATTGTGACCTACTTTTTGGATTTAGCTGATAACGCAATCATTTAGTTGAACATCTCTATACAGAGAAATTAAACACAGTATGGTATGCACTTGTATGAATACCGGGGCCAAAATCACGAGTTCCGGGTTCCATACATCCCATTTTGAAGATATTGTACTAGCTAAAAAAAACTACTGAATCCTTTTTGGCTAAAATTTATCTGTTTTTCAATGTATTTTTTTTCGTGAAAATCAGGATTTACTAAATCCACTAACCCATGATCATGGCTTGTGCATTTTGGTCTGGGATAGTCCAAGCTTCTAGCAGGGCTTGAAACTTTCTAAAAAAAATATTCTCTAACACTGGCAAAATCCATGCTAGTCAGGTTGACACATCTTGGTGATTTGGCATTAACATCCAATAGCTGATGTCTTTTTTGTGTGCTGTGGTGTCGTCAAAAAATCAGTTCATTGAATGACTGAGTATTGTAAGAAAAACACAAGCTGCATTTAATCAGTACGTAATATTTATTATTATGAATTTAAGTATTGTGTGCTAAGTTATAAAGTTCATAAGTTGCATCACTACTTATCAAAATTGAATTCTATTTTACTAATAACAAATTTTTCCTTTCCATTAGCATTATATTCATTGCATTTAGATCGAGGTTTCCAGAGCAGACAGGAACACTTTGGTGACCGGAGCCCACGTGGATCCCGACCTCCCCCTCCTACCAATCCTGGAGGAAAGCCACACTTCCAGCCGAGAGGGGCACCACGAGGCCCACCAATGCAGCTTCAGGGCCCTCCACCTCAAGGTCCGCCCACCGGACCGCCACCGGGACATGGTGAGCTCAAGTTTGATTTCATTTCACATTTGGGCAAACTTATTGTCATCAGCATATATATGTGTCATCGCCAAACTGATTCTTAAACAAACTAGAATCTTTTATAAAGTTAACTCAGAACTGACAAATTAAAAAAAATTCTTTCCAATTTATACATTAAACCCTTTTAATGGAAACATGCTCAAAACCACAAATTTACTACTCTGCCTGAATTTATGCATTAAACCATTTTAATGGAAACAGTCTCAAAACCACAAATTTACTACTCTGCCTGAATTTATGCATTAATCCATTTTAATGGAAACATGCTCAAAGCAACAAATTTACTACTAGGCCTGAGCTCACCTCAATGGCCAGGAGCTGTGGTGATGTTTAAGCATGTTTCCTTCAAAATAGTTTTGATATTCATTGATTACATGATTTTTTTTGGGCTCTTGTAGTACCAAATAGAATTATATGTTTGCATTGCATATTCTAATTATATTTATATAAATATGGTTTAGATCTTGTTAATTCTGTTTTTTGTTATGTTTGACAGCGCCAATGAGACCCGGTGGCCCACCACCCGGAATCCCTCCCCCAGTAAACATGCCTCCTGGAGCTCCTCCTATGCGTGGCCCACCTCCTGGCATGGTAAGCAGATGTAACTTATTACTGTAAGATGGGTAACATTCACAGCAAGAACAGTGTAACCCTGATAAAACAACTGCCAGAAGAACATGGCGTTGCAGGTCGAATGTTGTACAATATAAGTAATATGGTGTAGTTCTTATATCTTGCCTTGGGTTCAACCTCGACATTGGGTCCCAACCTTTGATGGCGGACCGTACCCAAGGCGGGGATGTCTAAACTTTCAGTGGACAAAGCACCTATAACTGGTGCTGTCGGTCAATTCTTATATAAAGTGGATTTTTGTTCACTATTAGATATCAGGGAGAAACATGTCTTTAGAACTTGGGACCAGCTATGAGAGAAATGTGAAAAGTGGCAAATTCGGATAACTGTCACTGTTAAGTAAGTTAAACAACAATTATTGCTAATTATTTACAGTGTTATGTGTGTTTATTATAATAATTATTGTTGCATCTCTCCTCAGCCTCGTATGGGTCCAGGACCACCTCCTAATCTACGTGGCCCGCCTGGAATGTTGGACCCACGTAAACCTCCTCCTATGAGACCTGAATGGAACCCAAGGGGGCCAGGTAAGTTCAACTTCTTGTATTGGCTTTTTCGCGTATAGGATTTTACTGCATTCATTTGGCAACTTTTAAGCTTTCTTGTTTATTTTCCGTATAAGCATGTAATAGGAAAAGATTCAGGAATTTGGCAGATTTTGTTATTATCTGACTCCAGATTGCAATCATGTAGACTTGATATTATATTTTTCTGGTCTTTTGTTTTGAATATATTTGGTGTTTGCATTTTGTCATATATTTTGGGTTTATTTATTATCTTGATTATCTAATTCAAAGGCATAGTTTAATCATAAAACTGGAGCAATCAACTTGACCATCTGTCTATAAAACAGATAATTAGAATTGCATAGTTTGAAGATTATAGTAATAACCCTGTAGATTAGTTTGAAAAAATTAATAGCTCAGGCTTTCACGTATAAGTTTTTAATAGTACATGTATGATGTGTAATGATTATTCACCAATATCATTTAATAATTGCACAAACAGACCATATTGTCTTGCTGACAAAGCATAGCGCTATACCTGCACACAAAAATAAAGATTGCAATATGGATCAATACATTGTCATATTGATCTGTACTGTTCGTGAAGTTTACGATTCAGACAGAAAGCTTTGTAAAGTCAGCCACGCTTTGACACATTTACTGCATGGCCAGGTCTTTGATATTCACCCCCTCATTTTCGCTGTTACTGTGATGAAAATCATTCACTCTATCCATTTCATAAGATGTACTTTGTACTGAGTCACGATGTCAAATTTTTTTATATCCATGAAACACGTCATTTTCGTTTTTAAATTACGTGTCAGTTATGCAGATTGAACATGACGTCATTCCAAAAAAACGGAAAACTGTTTTCGAACTAAAATAATCCATCGTTATTTAATTCTGACAATTATCAAAGACCACCATTTTTAAGGGAATAAGTAGACAGATGTCAATAATTGCATTATTTCCGCACACAATGTATTTTAAAGCCTGGAAATGGCTATTGAGTTGAAGCACATGTGTGATGTTAACTTTTGTTGCCTACAGTAGTCAGAAGGTTAATACTCTTACATTAAATTGTATTAATTGTACAATAACAAGAGCACAAGTATAAACAAATTTGTTTAAGGACTGCATAACTCCAGTGAATGTATGACAGAACTAATTGTGTTATGGCTTGTTGATTAACTAATGTCAGTGGTGGAGCTAGTATGATCTCAGGGGGCAAGGCCAAACCAGCAACTAATCTTGGTGATACTAAGCAATCCAGGATATCCTTTTGGTATTTTTTATTTCAATTTATTTGAAATAAAAAATACCAAAATAAAAAAAATATATATATATACTCATGGCTTTTTGTGATCATATGGTTATTGAAAACCATCAGTTTCTATGGTTTATCACAGGTCTATAAGTTTTTATAATAATAATAAAACTTACTCACAGGTTTGTCACACTGATTTTAAAAAGCTTGTTTCAGAATTCTTATATGAAAGTAATTCTTACATTTGTTTTGTAAAATCTGCTTTTATAACAATCTCTATATATCATTGATAAATTTGCCTCAACATTTCAGCTTAAAATTCATTTGCAAACATCATTTAGATATTGCTTACTTTCATCAAAAGACTACAGCTGACTGCTATTTTCTCTCTCTCTCTATTTAACATTCTCACTGCTTTTTATGCTCCACGGGAACATTTTGCATTGCAGTATAATTATAGTTGCTGCTTTGTCAGTCCATCCTCATATTCATTATATTTCTGTTTCAATCCACGACTTTTGAACAGTTAAAAAAAAATCATTCAAACTTGAATATATTCATGTATTCTTTGCAAAGTTTGATCTGAACTTCCTTCAAGTTATGGTCCTTGACTACAACACACACTCCATTGCAAAAGGAACTTTCATATTAAATACTAAAACATGTTTGGTTAAAATTATTGGTTGTCTTCTTTTTAGGTTTGATTTTGTTAGTTATTTCTTACACACCTGTTAGAAATAAACCCTGTGTGAGATTTATTGTCTCACACGGGTCATCTGTAGTAGGCATTAGAAATCTTTTATTGGCTTCCCCATAGTAATGACCCGAGTAACCTGCTTTGTTCACTGCATGTCTGTCTATCCATGACGTCAGTTGTTTTTACAGTGGATTCATTCATTCAATGCTGAATGATATCATGTGACACTTATAACCACTTTCCACAGAATTTATAGTTGAAGCAGTTCATTTCTTGTGTTTAAATTGTTTTTTCAGGGTTTTTAAGAAATAACATACTACACTCGTGTCCATTAGAGATCACTGATCTTATAACTCGTTGCAAGACGTATCAGCTCGCTTTCGCTCGTTGGAAACATTTGAAACAACTCGTTATTAAATTAGTGATCTTTAATGGCCACTTGTGTTTTATTCTTTGTTTATTAAACTTATAGGCCTAAGTTTTGACCAAATTAAGCCAAACTTTACTACCCATTATCTGGAAGAATGTAGTAATATGTTTTTGATATATTTCTTGGAAGCAATGGTGGTTGTTTTTTCCTTCTAATTCACATGAGCACTTTTGTTGAGGTGATGGGTTACACATCTGAATCTTGATGATCAGGAAGCAATAGAGAAAGGTGTAACCATTTAATAGATTATACGTACTTGCTTAATATTATGATTGAAAAGTCAAAACCTTGTAACCGACCCAGTGTTGACACAAATAAGATGTTTGAAATTGTATCATTTTCTCGCTAATTTGCATTTGCATTGTCTGTATAGTCTCCCAATAATAATAATTATGATTATATCCTTGTATGTCAATGGACCATGTTCTTGAAAGGCAAATCTTTGTCTCTCAATTTTATTATTTTTTTATTAGCAGTAAAAACAATTGGAACAATAATTTTATTTTTTTCACAAGGTTTTGACTCTTTGGTAAACACATTACCTTTTTTATAGACATCTTTTATTTGTTCCATATCATAACTTTTACATCCCGTTTTTGATTATTTGTAGTCGTATTTTATTACTAATCAATTTTAATCTGCTACATGTTAATTCCTTTTTTTATTCACCTTGTTTCGTTTTCTTCTAGAACCAATAGATGCAAATGGCCAACCTTTGCCCCCTGGGAGTAAGTCAGGCCCTGATGTCTTTTCTCTGCAATGGTTGCTTGGGAATAAACATTAATTAATGTGCATTTGGTTATGTGGTCCTCCTGTAGCATGTCAAATTAGATAGCGGAACTGTCTAAACAAATTTATATATACTATATATACTATACATGTAGAACAATTCTACTCCAATAACATTGAGAAAATAATTTTGGAGGGCTGTCCTAAACTCAAATCTGGTGAGCTTATGTTATGGCCAGCCGTCTGTTTTTCCATCCATCTGTTATGCAGTGGGTCATTGTTTGGATTCTATTTATTCTTTTTAAAGTAGAATACTGTTTTGGGGTTCTCCCTCGCCAATCAGTTTTTATTTTTATATATTTCACCATTTATTAGCTACATGTACATCATCCATGAATAATATTAATTATTTTTATCTAAAAATATTAATTAAATAGAAAGATAAGCCTAGGTTTGGAAATATAGTCTAAAAGTTAATGTCTTGACATCGTAGAAATATAATTACAAAAACTGATATTCATAAACAAAGTGAATTTAAGTTCATTTATCAATCTGACATGATTGAGACCTTAATATAGGCATTGCCTGTTGATCGATCCCCAATGTACATGTTGTACTAAATAAATATTGTTTAAAAAAAATGTTACGCCAATATTTTCTCTCAATAGTACCATAATGCATAGCATCCTAATTCTCTTCTTTCGTTTGTTTGATGTTATGCAGCCTCAATTGGTTCATTCTTGGATCAACATCATTAAAGGGAACCTGTCATAGGTTTTGATGCCAAATGTATTTATAAGCTGGCTCAGTCGCTGTTAGTACGGTCTAATCATAGTTTGATGCCTAACTCCTTAATGCAGGATCATCAACTGCAGTGTACCCATATCATACTTAAGTCATTACGACTTACGTCTCACGTGTTTCTAATCATGAGAGGAAACTCTTATCCTGTGCATACATGCAGAATACAAAATGAGTCCCGTGAGACTATTTACAATTTGTGTGTTTTCAATCATATATTGCGATTGAAAACATACGGTTTGTAAATATACAGTATCCTGTGGGAATGCAGGGTTCGAAATACAAAAAAATTCTCGGTATCCATATTGGATACTAGCATTTAAAATCTGGTATCCAAACGTGATGAACGATTGCAACTTCTCTTACGTAAATAGATAATACTGAATGTGTTCCCTGGATAAATGTGCTATATTTACAAGTTTATTACAATGTGCAAAGAATGAGAAAAAACGATTTAAACAGGAGAAATGAACAGACAGAAAATGATTATTGTGTATGATCAATTCCTCTAGACAGAGCGTGATATAAAACAACATTGAAATACAGCCCTCTGTCAGAATGGTGATGCTCTTCAAAGATGTCATGACCGTTGTACATTAGTTTGTCACATTGTGTCGAATGATAAAAATATCACATAGTAGCATTTCATATTTTGGTGTAATAAATTAATCATCATTATTTCATCCATAGAACAGCATTTTCATTAATAATCTATCATCTTCAATATCATGTGCTTTACAACATCTTTTCCTAAATTTTGTTAGTAAATAAACAACATTCGGTACAAATTTGTATCATAGTTTTACTCGACTATGTAGAATTCTATATTGGTACAAAACATGAGTGAACTGGCATGTTTTCTAGCAGTGCATTTTTGAAAAGAACTGTCCTCTCCTTGTCTCTTTCTCCCCATTCCCCAGTTGTCAATTCCCCCACAATTCATTAGGACCAA
>JAULBR010105762.1:0-10721 GCA_032355825.1 Melanodrymia aurantiaca | reverse complement strand
CACATTCATTTAATATTGGTACAAAATCCAGTCTAGCGTGAACTCGCGATATATTTGTTCTCTGAACACGCCTCTGAATAGCTCGTACATCCTGGATGCAGATGATGTCAATCTTGTCCATTGTAAAGAGTTCTGCAGTTCAGTTTTTTTATGTTACGTATGCCTTCAGCAATCAATTATTGTGCAATGGCACGTGTATTTTGATTGGGGCGACTTAGATTGACTCATAATTATAATAACTTTGCTCCTATTCTCACCATAATTATGTAAAGGGTTTCCATTAGTAGCTCTGGTGTAAGGTCCGTTCGAAGCTTAAATCACCGGTATCGTGCGGAGAACACGGTACCCGTACCATATATCTTCTGATATCTCTTTGCATGGCCATACTGTGTAAGTGCGTATACATGTGCTCAGTTTCCTTATACATGCATTTGCTGTATACAGTCAGCACATTGCGTCTTCGAACGAGTTCTTGACAGTTTGCCTGTTGATTGCTGAACAAGTCTGCCTCTCTCATAGACGAATGCTATCTGTCTGGATTATCTGTCATGTCTGTCTGATATACGAATCGTCGATTTCAAGATATTCCCCAGTATAGCCTGGGTTTGCAAAGATTTCAGTCAAGATTGGTTTGCATTCAATGGATGGTAGTTGAAGGAAGGCATACAGTACTAGTATTTATTGTTAAATTTGATATCCTTAATGTTTTACCAGGCGATAGTATACTAATATATATCTCTTGAGATATACTCTGTTCATTGGTCAGCAGACTGTTATCTGATAACGTCATCAAATAAAATTATGCGTTCTTTTTGGTATAATTGCCATAAACAAATGGCTCAAAGAAAGAGAATAATGAATGAAAAAATGAAAGGATGGATGAATGAATGAATGAATGAATGAATGAATGAATGAATGGATGAATGAATAAATGAATGAATGAACGCTTAAAGGGATATTGTATTCTCTTCGTATCTTGTGATTTAAAAAAATTATACTCGACTGAACATAATTTTTATACTTTATATTGTGAACGCAAACGCATAGGAATAGAGATCACGTTTCACACAATGAAATATCATTTTTGAACACTATAAAGAGTTTAAACACTATATAATTATCTGAATATCCCCAACACTATGTAGGCCTATTATAGTGGTGTGCATGCAGAGAAGCATCCTCTTGATCTGTCGTTTATCTAGCTGTTCTATCTTTTGTTCTCTGGAGCAGCACAAATTAATCGTTACATTTTGTTTACCGACATGTAGCAATGATAAAAATCGAAAGCTGGTCGATGACTCGATGTACGGTGCCATTTGTTCATAATGGTAACATTTGTCGTGTATAAAATCTGCACTTGTGTTTAATTGCCAGCAGTTACGTCCGCCGGATATATACGACCAGGCAGGAGATCGCATGACGATAATTATAAACTTAATCATTATTTATTATTAAAATATGTTCAGACTGAAACATTGAAAACGTGTTACCATACATTATCCGCGATTGGATTGGAGTATTTATTAGCACCATATAAATTATCGCATTCGAAACCGTATCTACAAAATAAGGAGCATATAGAATATTATAATTATTCGCTGACAAATTTCGTGAAAAATTCTCGATAAGAGCAATAAATTACCAATCTCATACATGTCAAATTTAATTGGGACCGAGAGAATGGTATGCTTCTATAATTTTTTATAATTATACTTTTGTAGTACTGATAGCAAACAAAGGAAAAGATATGTAATAAATTTTCTAGAAAAATATATATTTCGCGCCAAATTTTATGACAGATTCCTCCTTCAACCCAGTTTCCGTGTAAAATACAAATTATGCTAGATCTGTTATCGGCATGCATGCGTTATATTTAATACGCTGTTTCTGTTAGTCTAAATCCGCATTCATCGCAGCTGACTGACTCCGAGAACAGGTCATACTTTGGTAAGAGTAGTTTAATCAATATATGAAATGGCCCGCGACAAGTTGCAAAACAATTTATTTTATCTCCATTCATTTCAGAAAAACCCATTAAAAAACGTAGGCCTACTCCCAAATCTCCGAAGAGTAACAAAGCTTAATTTGCAGAATTATTTTGCAATGTGTGGTGTGCTGACCCATATTTTTCGTTCATTCATTATTTTCTTCCTTCCTCCTTAATTCCGTTCAAACATGTTTTTATATACTCATGTAACATATTTGTTGTTTGTTGTAAAATTGTTTTTGTCTTGACGTAACACTAAAATACTTGCAGTATGACGAAGTTGTTTTTTCAGCCATGTATATACGTAAAGTAATCCATTAACCTAATAATTCTTCATAGCAACCAGTGTTGTGTATCGCCCGTTTTCCTTTAGTCAGATGCATTGTCTTCTAGAAACTGTCAACCAAAGTGTTCTGTTGTATCTGTGTGTCCATGGGCCCTTGTAGCAGTAATTAGCATTAATGACTAGGTGATGAATAATTACGTTGGTATTTTCCGAGGAGGTTTGATAATATCAACTGTCATCGGCTTCAAGATTATACTATCAGACATAAATAATCGGAAATAATACTAGTATGTATTTTGTTGTATGTGAATACGGTTGGAGAAATGATGCGGGGTGGTGTATGGTGGGTTGCTAGGAATTCAAGGTTGGGCGGAGGCATTGGGTGTAGGGTGGGTAAGGTGGGTAAGGGTCATGGGTATGGTAGATGGGGTTGGTGCGTAGTGATGGCATTGGAATTGTAGTATGGTTGGGACCGGGTTCGGGGTTAACATGCATTCTCGATAATATGACATTTGACACATTATACATGTATGAAGGTGAAACCAAATATCTTTTACAATAATAATTATGTGTTATGCACGTATCACTTAAATTTTACACACATGTTTTAACACACTCGTTACCATAACACCATCCCACTGTTCAAGTAACAGTACACAAGTCCAGTTAATAAATTTAAGTTTACCTTCAGTATGTTGCTATAGTTATCCTCCACGTTCATCTTCCTCATTAAAAATCCTATAGGAGTCCGACATGGTCATAATGCCCAGACCGAGACAATCTAAACAGCTGTACAACACTCGCAATACAAGAACACCCTGTGTAACGCTATCGAGGCTTACCGAATGGATTCTTTCGGGATGAATGAACAGGCGAATATCATTGTGAACAGTTAATCGGAGTTTACTAAATGTAGTATAGCGCGTAAGGTGAGCCACCACCATAAAGTATGTGTGGTCATTAACCTTGATAAATGGCAGGTAGGACATTAGTTATAATCGAAGGTTTAGATGTCAAATCGTCTGCAGGTATATTTCTATAATGCTAATTACGCTTTTGTATAATCAGTGTATGCGTGGCTTCTATTTTTCAAACTTTAATTATTAAATTTTATCTAAATTTTGTATATTTATAACTACTGTGATATAATTGCTTAATGTGGTTCAATCAATCTGAAATCTGTATACTCGTACATGTACATGTATGTAATTTTATCAGTGGTGGATTATAGCGGTGCTCATCAGTCGTGTCATGCACCTAAAACAACCTCTAATCTTCTTTTTAAAACATGTTTTGAGCTTATTTAGCTAATTAACACTGAATGAAATCATGTTTTGTTTAACAAGGCTGTTCGTTTGCTCACAATCCCTCCTTTGGCCTCTTCCATACGTCTTCATTATTTCACTAGACTATCACCAGTGAAGCAGGATATAATTTTATATAGGCCCTACATGTAATTGAAACAATCAGCGCTTGATAGTTGCCATGGCAACATTTAAGTTGGCAAGTATTGAATGATTAAATTTTGTCTATATAATATCTATATATGGATATTATATAGAAACAAATTAATAATGCAATACTTAACAAATTAAACGTTGCCGTGGCAACTATCAAGCGCTGATGGTTTCAATATAAAATATAGTGATCGTTAAGGCGTGTCATTAAGATGGCTTGCCGATTTTCGTGAATGAAGACATTATCTTACTTTTATCTGTGCTTTATGCTAATAGCCATCATTATCTCATGACATTAAAGTCTTATATGTAGCCAGATTCATTTATATGCCGGGAAATTACGGCTACTAATGGATTTATTGAATGTACGAATGCATAAATAAATGAATGAATAATTTGATGTTTAACGATACCCCAGAATGAAAATAATCCATCGGCTATTGGGTGTCACGATATACATCAAATATAAAAATAACCAGTATTTAACACTGCTGAAACTAAAAACAACATTGAACAAAATATAATTTTATATCAAATAAAGTTGATCATTTGTCATTAATAATAATAATAACTGAGGCAGTTCATTAAGATTTGTTTCCCGGAGGAATATTAACACTAGTTGCCGGTGGAAGCTGAATGATTCCATCACCCATAGATCTGTTCAAGTGGGCCAGATGTTCGGGGTTATAGTTTTCCATCCTTTTTCAGAACGTACGGTCGTACCATATCTCTGTATTGTAGTGTACAGTGAACTCTCTTTAAATAGCAACCAAAGTGAAACATGCCAGTATTTCTCCTCTTATAAGGATGGGTTGGGGTTGGGTCATTTTTGGTGTGCTACCATCAGAAAACTGTTCAAGCACACCTGTCATGGGTACAACCTCTGACTCCACAACAGGGGTTATAAACATGTACGCTCTGTCATAGATACTATTATTATACATGTAATTAGTCAACTCTATAATATTATAACAGCAATACCGCTGTTATATCGAGTTTGCTGTTATAATAAATTATTGTCAGATGTATTTTTAAAACTCAGTATAGGCCTACATCACTGTATCGTTTCATTCAACTTTCTTTAAAGCAACCAAAGTGTCTGTTTTCGTATTACGAGTCCGCTTTTATAAATAGCAGATACTTTGACTTTGTATATGACTTTATAGTTACAACAAAACAAAAATTTATATAATATAAAAATCAATGTAGTACCTACCTGCATTGGTAGGCTTATATATCGAGGTTGCTGTTATAACTTATAAATAAAAATTATAATTACATGTATAGCAGATCGTTTAATATCCAATATAATGTGACGTCGTGTCATGTAGTCTAGCCTCGATGGATATAATAATGCGGGACACATTGACCGTATAGCACTGACTGACTGATTATAAATGTTTAAACGGCTTAGATCTCATTAAGGGTTATACTAATATTATATAATCAGTTTTGAGCCAGACTAAAATACAAGTCAGAGATTCTAACCACTAATTATAAGTACTGAATTGATAGTAACGAAGCAGATATTTTCTATTTAACTTTTAATTTACACACGCACACGTATAGTTAGTTATAACTTATTTACGTGCTTATATCCAATTAAGGTTCAGCACATCTATCTTAGTTACACAGTCCAGCTGCCTCACTGTCTGCCCAAGACAGAAGTTAGTGTTAGTAGGGCCTACTACAAATTGATAAGTAGCAAGGGATCTTTCATATATATGCACTTTCTCACAGAAAGGTTAGCACAATCATGTATACCACGTTGTGGACATTGGTCGGTATAACTATAAGTGTATTACCCATTGAGCCTGATGGAGCACTCACTCACTCTGGGTTGAGGTCGGAAAGTGAGATCCACTAGCGGGATTCGAACACTGTTCCTACCAGCCTGTAGGCCGTGGCGTTAACCACTACACTAAGGAGGCCGGTCTATATATAGTATTTAAGCGGAGAGTTACTAATGAGTAACTGTTGTTCGCGAGTAGCTATCATGGTTCAACGAGTTTTAGCCGTCAATGAACTTACTTGGTTACGTTTGCTATCCAAACAGATACAAATCGGTTTATTTTGGGGCATGGGGAGGGGGTAATTAAATTGGACCATTAACGTGAACGGAATTTGTATGGCTCTGTTATGTAGAGGTGTAAATATATATTTGCTACTTGGTTATTTGGACGAGAAAATACAAATAAAATATCGTTTCGCTTGTGAGTCATGACCATGGCTATATGCTAGTTTGGAAACTGATTGATTGAAAGTGTTCAACTTCGTGTTATATTCATACTTATCAAATACATTCAATAAAATATAATTTGATATAACAATAGTAGTGTTCCAACAATCAGGAAACAGTTGTATTCGTAAGATACTTAATACGCGTGCACTTTTACTTACTATTTATAGTAATGATTATTAGTCTGACAATAATACAGTCTCAAACAAGACAAACAAAAGTAATTGGGTAACTTGGGTTGCTTAGGTTCTTTTGTGATTTGTATTCTGGAATAAGTTTCTAGCAGTTAACATAGATACAGGCGGTATTAGAGTTAGTTATTTACGAGCTTATATCCGCACGTCTGTCATGACCACGCCGTCCTGTTTCCTCGAATGCCTGTCCAGAACAGAAGTTAGTGTGATAGAGGAAACTCGCTACTCCGAATTGATAAGTAGCAAAGGATCTTTTATATATTATGCACAGACATGACTGTACATACCACGGCCTTGGTTGAACCAGCTGTGAACACTGATCGGTGTAAGTATACCTACCCATTGAGCCTTGCGGATTGGAGTCAGTACAGGGATTAAAAATCCCATATGCCACGAATGGGATTTGAACCCAGTACCTGAAGCCCGAAGTGTTAACCACTACACCACAGAGGCCGGTGATATTAGAGAACATTTAAGCCATGATATGTCATTTACAAAGCCTATCAACTTGGTGTCGAGCAATCGTGACGGACTATCTTTAATAAGAAGACGCCCAATAGGCTGTTAAAGAAATAACAAGGCTCACATTACATGCTGTCTCAGATTAAATCTAACTTTATTGCTATTTATATTTTAACAGATTTACCTGTCCAGACTGGTCGACGATCACCTTCGCAGTCCCAACAGCACCGGTCTGAATCGCGATCCCTAGAACCGAAACTCCACTTGTGTCCTTAACAATCGGATCTGCTCCTGCAGCCAGAAGCATCAGTCCTAGACGATCGTTCTTGTTACTAGCAGCATAAAACAGTGCACTCTTCCCCTTGCTATCTTTGGTCGCCAATTTAGCCCCATTCTTAAGCAAATAGAGACAGCAATCTGTGAAGCTGTCACCGGTGTCAGCAAAGCCAACTCCAGCACATTTGACACAGTGCAACAACGGCGTCGTGCCATCACCGTCCAACTCTTCATTAACACGGTTCACAACACTTCGTGATGGTAAATCCTTGAACAATTTCTCTAGATGTTTTAAATTGCCCTTTCTCAGTATATCCTTAAGTTTTTCTCTGTTTTCCATTGGCACTGTAAAAAGCAACCGTACCACCCAACAGCGTGTTAATTATGTCTTCACTTTTCTCACGTTAACGTCCTCAAATGATAAATAATAAATCACTCGCTGAAGTTTTTTTCGTGTGTGGTGCAGTTGGTATAAATATTGACTGTTCTGGTTAGTAACTAGGCCATGCAAAGACTATTATGTTTATTATGCGCGGACGGGAACGTGGTAGTAACCGCACTATAGAGGCAGACGTGAAGTGAATTACTAGAAATTCAATGAATCTGATTATGCGAGTGAACAATGCGCATACCTACAGGAAAATCAGTCGCGGACAAAGTGTTGTGTACAAGTAGAAACACTCAATCGATTTCCAGCCAGGGATAAACGACAGAACAGAGACACGGACGTATTGACATCAAAATGAATGACATTATTAATTTCTTTTATCTTTAAATTGCAGACCATATACCAGTAAAAGAATTCGGGAAACAAATGCACCTAGGCTACATATTAATGGACAGCAACGGCCCTTCAGATCCATATAATATAAGTAATGTCATATAATTTAATATACCATTTGAATCACTCGAACAAAATGTTAATTACATTCAAAGTAAATTATAGAATCTCGTTTATTTCCATGCAGATTGGTTTTGCCCCTTAAACGCAAATGATTGTATGAACATAAATTATATATTTAGACGAATAACATTTGATCCAAGTGTCATTTCAAGTAAAATGCAGACTTTTTCTCAAACACGTCAAATATGGGTTCGGTGTTTCTACATCATTGCTGTTAGGTCAACAAAGGTGAACATGTTACGAATTTCGGACGATTATGAAAACATGTTACCCAAGTTTTATTTTATTGATAAGGAATAATATTTATGTTAACTCCTTGAAACGAATATACTATAGTATATCTATCATGTCTAAAGTACCAAAGTTCAATTATTTTGAGAAATTGATTTTTTGCGACAAACACAAAATACTATTTTTTTAAATTAGCTAAAAGTGCAATTATGGGATTGGGAAAATGCAAAATAATGGTCATAGCATTGTATCAGTACCAGGTGGACCTATGCGACCTGTCAAAATGTTAGTAATGACGCCCTTTACAATGACACGAGAAAAAGTCAATATGCAGATCACTAGAAGTCAAATGGAAACTAACTTTGAATGGTGGATAAAATCTACTGGCAAAGTGTATATGTATACATGTGTATATTATACATAGTACACACGGACGCACACTCACATACCCACAAAAGCTGGCACCTCCTTGATTTCTGCGAGATGTTAAATAATATGGAAAGACTGAGGACATCATGCACACGTTCTTATGAATGCTGTATTTAATTTGTTCTGCAGTCCAGTTTATCTATATACACGTATTATTATGCTATTACATGTATAATATATGTGTTTGAGCTGTTCGAGTTGTAATGAGTATTTAGACTAAAAATTCGACCCACGAAAAGTCATTACACTAATAAACTACTGTGAATAATCATACAGTCATTTGTATACTAGTAATTTTATTTACAGAAAACGAAATCAAGTTGACAGCAATAGTATTACTTAAAAATTTAATGTCAAGGTAGGTGTTGAAATATAAGCCTGTTGTGTAATAATAGCCATAAACACAAATTGAAACTAACAAAAGACAGCGATGTTATCTGGGAATAAATTACTTCCATCGAATTTTAAATCGTTAGTCACGGCAACTGTTGTAAGATATGGAATAAACCATGCACGATCAATGTATTGAGGATGCTGCACACTATTTGTCTTGGGTTTCCTTGGCAAAGACTGCGAATTACAGTGCCCAAGACGCAATCAATCGTTTTAATGATGTACCTCGCAGATCGAATAACGTTGGATGCGCACGTTTGATTTGGCGTATGCAAACGAGGCATTATCAACAACTGCCAACGCAGCATGGTTGGAACGGGACATTTTCCGACTTAGATGATGGATTGATCGTTCAACCTCACCCCTACCCCATCTAGTAAGTGCTACACGTGTACATGTATGAGTCACGTAGAGCTACTGTATACAGACGTAGATCAAGCCTATACGATCAAGATCTTTGAACACGTGCGTGCATGAATTAAACACTCATTTATAAGTAACAGTCTAGACTTCCACATTGAGAGGGAGCAGGACGTAGTCTAGAGGTAAAGTGTCTGCCTGTGGCGGGATGGGTCGTGGAATCGATCCTCCACAGCGCAAAACATTTTATGGGCTATTTTCCGTTCCACCCAGTGATCCACGACTGGTTTTTCAAATTTCGTGGTGGGTGCTATCCTGCCTAGGATAGTGCACATAAAAGATCCCTTACTGTTATTCGAAGAAGAGTAACCATGTGTCAATATAACCATGCGTCCAGCAGAACGTCCAATAACCGCTGATTTTTAATCGATATATCCCAGTGGCGTCGACAAACAAACTTGATCTTTTATCCACATTGAGTAAATAATTATGATAGAACTTTAGGCCTACTGAAGGGAGGGGTGGTGATGAAATTTATCCTGTAAATTGTCATAACATTGCACTATATCAAGTTATCAACTATTATATTATGACCATTCAAAATGTTTATAATGGGTGCCCTGTACATGCATGACGTGTATGTATACGTGACGTGAGAAATAATAATGATAAGTAGGCCAATAATACAATAACTATGTAGGTCACTTAATCTAGAAGCCAACAATTGTTTTCGTAAAATATGCTATCAAAGTGTTGTTGTATTATATTACAGCATTAATTAAAGAATAATTGTTCACTAACTTCTTGAAATTTGTATATATGATTGTATATATACATCCTTTAGCAATATGCCATTATGACATTCGAACCCATTAGGCCCTACCTACCAGTCCCAAGTCGTTTAACCACTGGGCTATCGAGACCAGTCTTTGTGAAACTGTGGTTGGAGACCTAAAAATAGTACCCACGTGTGAAAACGCGAGAATTTAACAAATGAAAACATCCGGTAGCAAAAATGCTGTAATTTAACAATAAGAATTATGTGACACATGTTTTAATCATTATGTGTTGCGCAATGGCATAGCTGATACAGTGACAACATGATAATACATTTTAGAATTACATCGACGTCCAAAGGGTAAAACAATAATGTTGTACTAGCAACAGTTTGAGCCCCTCTGAAATAAAACAATCTCAGAATCTGTCCTGATTTTCGTCAATCATCCTTTAAACTCCGTGGTAACTGAAGTGAAACTCCGTAGGGTGTGTTTGTACCGATGTAGAGCCCGCAATCGCTATCCATAATCTACTTTGTACCTATATCGCATAAATTATACAAAAGTACTTTGTTAAAATAGCCTTTAAGAACTCCAGAAAAAAATATTCTTCATAATAATAATAATAATAAAACGAACAAACAGTGAAACACCATCCGCCAAAATCATATTTATTTTTTGTTGTTTTAATATTGGGAGATAGGGTGAACTGACAAATAGATGGGGG
>JAULBR010105751.1:0-10721 GCA_032355825.1 Melanodrymia aurantiaca | reverse complement strand
CAATGTCTGGCTGCAATGGGTTGAATATGAGTTTAGTTATAACATACCTGTTCAATGTCTGGCTGCAATGGGTTGAAGATGGGTCTAGTGATAACATACCTGTTCAATGTCTGGCTGCAATGGGTTGAATATGAGTTTAGTTATAACATACCTGTTCAATGTCTGGCTGCAATGGGTTGAAAATGAGTTTAGTGATAACAAACCTGTTCAATGTCTGGCTGCAAAGGGTTGAAGATGGGTCTTGTCTCCACGTGTTCCTTTACCAAAGGCAGAGTGTTCAATACATGCAATGCCAATCTCTCCTCTGGTGGACCCAACTGAGGATTTGGTTTTTTATTTTGTTCTGAAATTTATTTCAATAAATAATCTTTTAAAAGCAGTAAATAAACAGAACATTCTTTATCCAGACAGGACTTCGGTTAATCAAAGCTTGAGAAAATATAACTAATTTCCGCGAAGATTAAAAATATGGCTGTAATTAGAAAATAATGCAATTGTTAATTAAAAATGGGAAGATAATGAATGGGTACTGAACATATGCTGTTATCAGCATCATGTATAAAGTCGATAAACACATTAACTATTAATTCACCAGAGATGGAGAGGAAATTACATAACCGTGCTATTTTGTCTCAAACACTAATATCAAAGATGAGATAATGTATAACACAGAGACTAAAGCATTGGTCAACTTGGCAAAGGTAACGTCTAACACAGTGACTACAATATTGTTGTCCTTAGCAAAGGAGGATAATGTCTGATACAGTGACTACAATGTTGTTGTCCTTAGCAAAGGAGGATAATGTCTGATACAGTGACTATAATAATGTTGCTTTCCTTGGTAAAGCTGTCCTTGGAAAATGAGAGGATGTCCCGGGAAAAGTTGTAGATGTTGGCTAACGTGATACTCAACTAATGCATGGAGAAAGCTGTAGATGTTGGCTAACGTGATACTCAACTAATGCATGGAGAAAACTCACCAAACTCAGACAGGTTGTAGACTCGCTTGCCGACCTTCACACTATTGTTGCCGTAGAAGAGTGGTCCAGATAGACGCAACTTGCCGCAATACTCTTCCAGAATCTCCTTCGGCTTCATGCAGTCTCGCCACTGGTTGATGCCTGACCTAATAACACAGAGCTCAGTCACATTAGGTGTTATTACATAACATAGTACGAGATCCGTACGTGTAAAATGTACCTTGCATAAAGTAAACTGAACTTTCAAATTACAGTAAAAGCGATATTTTCAACTGAAAATGAGAAATGATGGAAGTAATTGGGTAGAAAACAAAATGTATTGTGCAACATTAAATAGTCAACATAATGTATGATAATAAAAAAAAACATCCTCTAGATTTAGGATTTTTTCTCCAAAAAATAGGAATTTAAATGTAAAATGAAACTTGATGTCAAAGTTAGTTATGGACTCTACTTTTTTTTTCTATCACTTTTTTCATTTCATAACATATTTATATTATACATTGCATACCAATTTACAATTCTCACTAACGGAAATGTCAAATGAACAACCTTACTTTAGTTATCACAATGAAAGTTACATACGTGCAGTAAGACTTGGGAAGACCACAGGTTGCTCTGAACTTTGACAGAAATCGATTCTCTAAATCAATTATTGTTTCCCCAATGACATCATCTGAGCTAATGAGATCATAATCCTTCACTCTTACGATCAGATCTTTTTCAATTGGAATCCGGGCAGTCAACTCAAATAAGCTGTAAAAAAAAAAAATCAAACTAATAAATGACAAACACTTTCCTTTCACTTTGCAATGATAAAGACAGAAAACAATTGAAAAAACAAATAATTTTGAAATAATGTGCATGTGTTTGAAACACATTATGAATGAATGAATGCTTAAAATAACTTTGTTGAGTGCATAATTAACATGCTCAGAGTATTGAAGTGATAAATGTTTTCCATTTGTAACTTTGCCTATGACATGTTTGAAGTAATTAAGTGACGTATAATAGTTTGACGTCACACTGTGGGCGTGATCTTGCTCTAGTGAAATATCAATGATGTAGAATAATGGTATGATGACAAACAGTTTACATTTTACATGAGCAATATCAGGTGGCAAGGATTGAAAAATATTTACTCCGATCTCTCTGCCTATATGGGTAATAACAATTGAATGCAGTTTAGTATCTACAAATGAATGTAATTGAAATTTTAATGTTGTAAAGTGTTTATATGACTGCTTTGATAGGCGGGAGAGGGACAAGAATACATATCTAAATCCTAGATATGTGAAACAATGGTACCGGAAACGTACTTTCCAAAGACTGGGTTGATTGTGTTTGGCAGGTACTCATCTCTCGTGTTCCTCTTGTTCTTCCCAAGGATGATCTCAATGTATGGGTCAGCCTACAACACATTCTACAATTATTCCTTGAAAAGCATAAACCTACATATGACCAAATATTGACATTTTAAATTACTTTGATGAACATTCCAGATATATTTAATCTTCATGAACACAAAATACCATAAAAAGAAAAGAAGATTGTATTTCAGATTTATCTGGCTTTTAATTGTGAAAAATTAGAATATTATACACCCAAAATAGATTTCACAGAATATTACGGTCGGTCGGTCGGTCGGTCGGTCAGTCGGTCGGTCGGTCGCATTAGCTTAAGGTGCCTTTATCCAATGAAGGTTTAGACACCCCCGCCGTGGGTATGGTCCGCCATCAAAGGCTGGGGCCCAGTGCCGAGACTGTACCCATAGAATATTACTAAAATTTCCTCTATTTATATGCCACACATGAAGCAATCAAATACGGGTTGTTTTGACTCACCAGTCCACTGGGATCATTGGGCTGCAAGTCCATTGCCTTGACAACATAGACTCGGACAGTGAAGATATCTGGTATTGTAGGCAAGTTGTCAAGAATCTTGTTTGGCAGGGGATCACTGGGGTCTGGTGGCAGAGGATACACACGGAAAGATCCCTGGGAAAAAACATTCACACAGATGAAAGTACATTGTATGTAGATAAACAATTGTAATTCAAAGAAGTTTATTGCACTAAATCTGTCCTTACAAATTGTGGCATTATATTCTAAATAAAGAATATTTATCCATACCGGTACGTGTATGTCAACTTTGTCAACAAGATGTCTGAAGCAGGCGAGGGTTTACATATGTTATTATATTAATTTGTCAAATTTTAATAGTTTATTTTTCTATAGAAAAATACATACTTTATAAAAACTGCTTACATACAGAATTTAATGAAAACTTGGCTAAGATTGCTAGAAAATTAAAATTAACAACACTAATATAGATAACATCAATGTAAGACAAATTATATAATAGTTTTTTTCATGCAACTTGTATGTCTGTAGCATTTATATTTCGAAAAATGCATTTTCTTTTCTTCCTCCCTCACTCACTATAATTACTTTTTCATATATAATTTATTTATGCATGCTCTAATTTAAATTGCTACGGTTCCATTTCAACCATATAATATGTACAGTATCGATTTATTTGTGTTAACTTATGCTATTGTTAAATGTTAGTTGTATATATATATATTTGTAACAATCATAATTTTAGGGCCCGAACCCTGACATTATCGATGTTGAGTGCTCTGGGGCAATAAATTATTTAAAAAAAAAAAAAAATAAATAAAATTTGTTTAATCGAGTCCCCTAAAGAGTATCGATTCTTCAACCTCTTGAACCCCAGGCAGATACCCTCGCACTGAGCTACAGGTGTATGTTTCCCTCTTACAATGTGTTCACTACCTTAAACTGTCCAACTGCATTCGACTCTTCTTCATCCTCATTCTTGCCGCGACACAGCTCAAACGTGTGGCAGAAGTCACTGAAGTTGTTGAACGCATCGCTTTTCTCCAACTCGGTCTTCAATATCTGTCATTAAAATAATAATAATTCTTCTTCAGATACCATTTAACATCTAGATATTTGTCTCATTCGAATGTCTCGCAGTTTGCATAAAACCAGGGGAGGTAATGCCCAACAGAATAATTCAAATAACAACTATAATATTATCTTCAATATCTGTATTTATCACAACCATAATTTTTCTTTCAGCTGTTTGACAAACTAAAATTTCCTGCCATTTTTATAATGCAGTCAGAGTCAGAGATAACACGAACAGAATATAACCACTAGCCACATTTTGAATAGCAAAAGGTTCATCTAGATTGTTTGAACATTATATTTTTGGACAAACCTTCCAACAACATCACAAAACAATTTTTTATGTAATTATTTCTGTTTCTTTCTTCCACCGTTAAATTTAATTTCTCTATTCTTTAATCCAAGGTGTGGTGGGTTGGAAAAAATTGCTTAAAAAACACAATATTAAGTACTTTTCTAAAAATGTATTAATTTTCGCCATTAAAGGTATATTTTAACACAAAAAGTCCAATCTCCACCGTCATGCAGACAAATCCTGCATTCATGTCTCAAATATACTTACTAGCAGTTTATCCAGACCCAACTCCAGGTATTTCTTGCACTTAGTTGTCTCCCCTACTGATGCGTAGTATTTAGACCACCAATCAATCTCCTCGTCCAAAAGGTCAGCTTCCTACAGAAAATTATTGACATCTCAGTAACATAAAACAATTAAAACACTCAAATCATTCAGAAAAAATAAAAGGTTATATTTGTGCTAAATATTAGTAATAATTAGTGATACTATTAATATATAATTGTTTGTGATGTCAGAATTGCAATGTAAATTAATACAAAATGATCTGTTCCTAAATGATTTCTTCGACTTTATTGTCCATTTTTAAATGTTCATTAGGTCACATAAATAAATACAAATATTAAAATGCAAACATTTGTATGAAACTATTAAATCCTGTAGAAAAATAAATCTATAACAATATTAAAGAAAATGGTGATGTCTAAAACTATCACAAAAAGTAATTAAAAGCTTTCAAACATTAAAATACATGTATATAATATTACAGACAAAGATTATTGTAAGAAATATAATACTATAATAATTTGAATCTCAACAACAAACTTTTGATTACTATATACAAATATTGTTCCTATTGCGAAAGATGACAGCATTTTGAGACAGGGTGCCACTCAAAGGAATACTCCCTATCCACTGGGGGATGGCAGATCAAGGGAATACTCCCTTTCAAACATGGCGTGTACAGAGTGTACAAGTGGATCTACCTATGCACAATTTTTAAATGAATCCATGTCAGTTGGGGTTATACCTCAGATAAAGTCATTGGAAAATATTTATTGTATTTACCAATTATACAAACTTTACGTTGTAAAAGGATTTTTTAAAATATTTTATATACATCGCTACATGTAAGACTTGGTCCTGGATCAATATATGGATCCCATATAGGTAATGATGTCAAGCCAATACAATAAATAAAGTATGTAGTAACCAGGTTTATATTTGTAGTGTGTTCTTGGGTTTCGTCCAAACCACAGTATCTATACAGTAGATTCCACTTACACATACATGTATGTATGTATGCATCAGGCCTATGCAAATACCCAGTAAGAGGAATTCACTGTATATATATTTTTGCTATTGAAAGTCCACTTTTTTTTATCAAAAAGCAAACCAACACAAACATCCCCACATACATGTAGAATCCAGTACAACATCAATCACCGAAATCTAAAATACAAATACCCATCAAGCAATGATGCCAAACATGCACAATGAAACCCAAATACCATATGACTCATGCAAAAGACCATAGTTCATGCTATGATGAGGAAACCCAAATACCATACGACTCATGCAAAAGACCATAGTTCATGCTATGATGAGGAAACGGAGGATGTGGAGGTGGTACGGGAAACATTGTTTAAAACATTTATTAATCATAGTTTCCAAAACTTTTAAAACTGGTCTCCATGGTGTAATGGTTAGACCAAGGGCTCGACTAGTATGTACTGGGTTCGAATCCTGCTTGTGGAGTGGGATTTTATACGCAGTACGGGCTCCAATCCTAGTGAGTGCTCCACAAGGCTCAATGAGTATGTGTACACCACTTACACCAGCCCCACTTACACCAGCCAACACCAGCCAGAATCTCACTACTCGTTAACAAACGCAATGATATGTATTGCTCTGTCTGTCAGAGAGTGCATATAAAAGATCCATTAGCAATAAGCAGCAGGTTTTCTCTGTCATACTAATACTAACTACTGTCCTGGGCAGGCAGTCGAGGCAGTTGGACTGCATATCCAGGACAGGCCAACTTGAATCTGAATTTGACATAAGCATGAAAGTAAGTAATAACTAATTAACTTTGGAAGTTTGTACCTGGATAAATATCTGGGCCATAATTAAAAAACTTTATGTTGGCAATATTGCATTTACAATGAACATTGATTTACTGGTTGAAGAGATAAAAGGAACAATGTTTGTTTGTTTAATGACAGCACTAGCTCACATAGACGGTCATTTCAACACATGGACTCAGAAAAGTCCACTGCCACTACACAGGCTATTCTTTATATGCACTTTTATAGATGAAACAGCACATATCACAGTCCTTGATGTACGAGTCATGGACCACCGGTTGGAATAGGAAAAACCAGTTGTAAAAGGATTAAACAGAAGAATCGATCCTTAGACCTCACTTATTCAAGTGTAATTCTAACTACATGTATTTATAATGCATACCGTACTACGTTACAATTTAAAGTACTATCATGGTGATGATTGGTAAGTAAAATTCTGCAGTTCTACTTTCAAAAGTGCGTAATTCAATATGGTGCAATATCCTAACATTCATGCCATGCGGTGCAATTGATAGTCCATGAGATTACCATGAATAATTTACATTCCATTTTAAATTACTTGAAGCCATACTAGGCAACAAAATTTAATGTAAAACTATTCCACCAAAATACTTGATTTTTAAAAAAGAATAATTAAAAATAGAAGAACTTTACTGCTCCGAACAAACCTGTATGTCCTCTTTACTTAAACTCAGGTCAGGTAACTCCAGCTGAGGGAAAGATAACCTCTTTCCACCAAACAGCTTGTTGGGCAGAAATGGAGAACTCTTATTTTAAAAGAAAAGAGTATTTGCTTACGATAAGATCTCTCTGGTAGACTGCCATTATAGAAGGAAAGCAGATGTTTTTGTCCAACAGACAGAGTATACATGTATGATTGCAATCAATAAACATGCAATACTTATTTGTCGCTCCTACTAATGACTGTGAAGGTATCGCAAATCTATGGAAAACCTACATATCTTTGCATACAGGTTGATGTGCTTAAATGAGAGTCACCTATTGCATTACATCCCCATCACATTTTAATTATATTTGATACATTTAATCCCTTGAAAATATTCTCATTTATCTATCCTGTACTTTTTCAACTGAATGTTTAAATATATTAATTTTCTTTATGTAGGCCTAATTGTTGAATAAAAGTCATATTTGGGAGTCATCTCTTTTAGTCTGTTCCAATGTGACATTTCTATGCTTTCTCCATCTACTATAAATTATTGCCAACACATCTTTTAGAAAATATCAGCTTTCATAGTAATGTTTGTTTGTTTCTTTTGGTTTTATACTTCTCTTTTGAACCTGCCAAATTTGTGACAATGTGATGCATTTGATGTTTTGATGAAGATAAATTGCAACAAAGTATAAGATTACAAACAAGAGAAAAGCATACCCAGTACTATAATGATGGAGCAGCAGGCAATGCTCACTGGATGGATATACAGTGTATATATATAGACATAACGGTGGCTACAAACTACTGAGAGCCAAGAATCCTGGTTATATATTTATATTTATATTTATCATCCATTACAAGCTTTTGTCATTATAATTTGTGATACTCTTACGATGTATCCTCCAGAGATATTACTTCTAATAATCTTGATTTGCTTATAGACTGCATTTTGAGCCAGTCAAGGCAAACATTGTAATTGTTCATTTTCATTTAATTAAAAAAAAGTAATTATCGCAATTAAACCGAATGATAATGAATGATAAAAAGAATACCCCACACCTGTCTTGTGATATCATACTTTATAAGCATTCATTGATCAAAGTATAAAAATCCTCGGCAAGCCTTAGATTTATACTTTTATCAACTCATAGTGATAAATTATGATATAACAAGACATTTGGGGAGTACATACATCAAGTTAGTATGTTAGTAGATATGTAGTATATAGTTAACTAAGGTACCCGCCGGTTAGATCTGCCAGTGTCCGTTAGTCTGTCAGATATAACTGACAACAAGCCCTGTGTGATGTCAAAAATATGATACATGTAAGCTGTTAGTGCAGACATATTATAATTATTATGTAGCCGATGGTGGTAAATATTCAGACATCAAAGAGCATATTACACAGTCAGGCCTGGTTTAAGTAATAGCCATTAGTATTTAATTACTATAATAATGGGGACTAGTTAAATACAAAGAACAGTTAAAGTACATGTACGTTCAAATGCTATTTCATATTAAATTACCGGGTACTCAATTTTCTAATACTAGCTAGGTCATATTAAATTACTATTACTCATTTTTCTCCAAAACAAACTCCTATTTTTATATACATTCCACATTTAAAACATTCTTTACACTGAAGTTAATTTGCATACCGAATAAAAAAGAAAGTATTTCTGTTTATACTGTTAATATTCCAAATATCCAAAATTAATCAAAATACTTTTAAAATGTAATGAACGATTTGCAATTTTTCTGTTACAAATTGTTCCCCCTCCAATATTTTGGCAATAACTGCCTTTTTTAAAGAGAATGTAATTATTTTAATGTTTAAATTACATCCATCTTATTATCAAAGAATCACACGTAAGCAATTATTAAAATCGTCTATTTGAGTATTTCGTATCATATAATTTATAATTATCATTGTGTCCCATGTTCAAACTCCCATGGGGCATTTTACACAGCTAAAATATAAAGATTGTTTATTTAACAACATCACTGGAGCACACTGATTAATAATCAGCAGGAATTGGATGTCAAACACATGATTGGTCTTAACAAAACTCCCGCTGCCACCATAAATAGGCTATTCTTACAACATAATAACAAGGTCTTTTATGTGCACTTTCCCACAGACAGGATAGCACATACCATGGCCATTGGTGAACCACTCACACAGCTAAATTGACTATAGGCATACATATAAAAATTAAAAGTTATCCAAAACGAAATACAAAACCAAAAAAAGAGGTCCCAATCCACTTTTATAAATTGGATCATATTACAAATTAACACTACTGTAATGAGAAATATAAAGCTAAAAACAGGATAACCTTTTGGAATTAGGACAAATATAAAATAAAACAAAAAACCAAAAACATTGAATTTTGTATTTTGGACAGGCAAGGGGAAAGGGAAATAATTATTGTTGTTTATACCAGGCTGTCTTTAGGATCCACGTCCTTAATAGCTTTAACAACTACTTTAGACCCTCCAACCTTCCATTAGTGAACAATAATCAACAAAAACACAAAACATGTATTAGTTAAAAGATTAGTCTTGGGAACACCACGTAATAACAGAATGTAATAATTACATGTACATGCAGCAGGTGTATAATACGCAATATTACAAGCACTGTGTATGTTACCAGCAGTACATATCAATCATAATGGGATATAAAAAGCATCAATATTGTTAATGAGAACATGTAACTGTTTTAATGATCCCCATAGTTATAGACTTGTGACAGTTCTAACAATCCGCTAACATTTTCAATATATTTGTGAGAGACAAACAGTTATGATTTATCCAAGATAAAGGATAAGGTATTTTACTGTAGTCATAAGATATGTAACCAGGAATATAAACCAGGCAACAAACAATTGTGAAATGTTCTCATTTCTTGGTTTTTTCAATGAATTTAGTGAACTTTTCTACTTTTGATTGTTGACTTATATGGCAAGATCAATATAATCTCGTTCAACAAGTCCCACCCACCCCACTCCTCCATAAACAAAGCTGATAATCAGTTGTTTTACCTTCCCATCCCCGTGCTTATTGATGGTCAAATACGGTATTTAGATGTGCATGTAGCCTGATGTTTACATTCTATAATCAGTTACATTACAGCTAATGTTCTAGTTACCTTTGGCTTCTTTTCCTCTGGCATATCAACAACATGTTCTCCTGCCGGTCCATTGCCAACAATGCTCCCTGCAGTTAAATAACACATCGTCAATCTAAGGCCAACTTAGTCAAACAACAGACATATCCAGCGACAGTGATATCTAACACTGAAAACAAAACACATCCTAACTACTTCCAGGCTATACTCTGGTGGACGCTCTAATGCTGTGCCATGTCCCTCTTTACTAACCAACCAACTAATTAACTCAGCACATATTCTTGAAAGGGTTAACCATACATGTACAACTGTAATGCCAATCTAACGCCTCCACAACCAAATCTGTTAGAGCCATTTTAACATCATATTTGAATGTTTCATGAAATTTGACTTCTAAAGATGATTTAACAAATTTTATCAATGAGTTGATTCAGTTACAATGTAAATTATAAACCTTTGCACAACAAATAATTCATATACACATATTAGATGAATTAAATAGAGATTAATATACGAGCGTGTGTGTCGTACTGATTATACGAAACGAGTGTCAGGATTCTTGTATTGCCCGAGCGAGAGCGAGGGAAATACATGCATCCTGGCACGAGTTTCGT
>JAULBR010105740.1:0-10721 GCA_032355825.1 Melanodrymia aurantiaca | reverse complement strand
ATTCATTCATTCATTCATTCATTCATTCATTCATTCATTCATTCATTCATTCATTCATTCATTCATTCATTCATACAACATGTACGACATAAAAAGTTGTTGAAAAATTCAGTTTAATTAACACTATTTCGTAAAATACCAAGCAGGTGTAACAAATGACACGGATTCCGGTAATTGACAGATGAAGATGATACGGTTTCAGTTATGCAATTCCTTTAAAATATTTGACATAAAAGTGTTTAAATCTTTTATAAATAAAGATATTATTTCATTAATTGCACTTTTTGTCGATTGTGACACCATGTAAAACTCAGAAACATTGTTTCCAAATGCTTAATGCCTGGCATGCAGAATTAATTAATTGCAAAGAGGTACAGTAATAGGATTAGAATGTAAGTATTTCACAGTATTTTTTTTATTAATATTCAGTGGCTGCTCTGGCAACTAAAATAATTAACACTTTAAAAAGTGCATGCTATTAATTATTTGTTCAATTCTTCATCTAATTTTATTTAGATTCACAGAAGAAATAGCACATTTTGTTATTTCGAAACTAAAGTAATATACGAAAAGAACACACTACACATCCAAATAAACAAACTGTACGACATCGATGGTTTAGAAACAGAACTGAAAGAAGGTAAAGTTATCGAGGTTGTTTATAAAATCTATGATTTAAATTATACAATAATTATGTTTGGAGATTTTTAACATGCACCAATAAAGTGCCGCGACCTTAAAAACGAGGTACATTATATACATTTTACTCGAATTAAATAGTATACCGATTTTAAAAGTATACCTGAACAGCCTGGAAGCCGGCAAGAAAATGGTAGAAATACAATCCAATATTTTGAGTAAGCTTACCCCGGTATATTTAGTTGGATTCTAAAAATATTATTTGTCAAATACGAACTGTCAACCTGCATTTAAAATATACAATCTATAACACCACGATATCAATTCAAGCATATATAATAAAACGTTACTCATAATAATGTTAGAACTGTTTGCAGCTGATCCAATGCAAGTTTATGACATGTCAGTTCATTGTTTTGTTAATGGCCTGTCAGTTTATAAATGCTATTAAACGAAATACCATGTATTACCACATTTTAGTCCCAAGTGAAATAAATGTCATCTGTCACTGGCCTTAAAGGAATAATAGTAAGTAAAATATGGTATACTAATTGGAAATATACATACCTAAAATATCATTACCCATATATAGTTCAAATGACACTAATTAGGTGTTCCGATAATATTTAAAAAACTAGATTATTTCCTAGTCGCTGGAGGAATCCATGTGGTCCCCAATAGAGTTGTCGTTCGCTCAGGATGTAACATCACAAGCGGTCACTACAAGTGCTCATAGCACGTGCGAGGTCGCCAGGCCCTACATTATCAATGAGTTTGGGACCATATAGCTAATAATTCTTAATTTTTCAATAGGAAATTTGCAAGACCGTCTATTGTTTCAACATCTACTGATAAACGCGTTTGACCCCTCTGATATACTGCTGTCGATGGGTTGTTTCAATATACAAGTGACCGTCCAAGACCGCTCGTGATTCATGATGCGACGTTGCATTTGTGGCATAATGACTGCGGCTTACGATAAACCACACACTCGGTGTTTCTCCGTTCTATCGTACACAAATAGTAATATAATCGTTGTTATGCAGCAGTAATGCCAATAAGGTATTATTAAAGGTATGTAGCGGTAGAAAGTCCTTACCTAAGTAACCCTTTAAGCTATTATAACCATTTTGGTGAGTACACGTAGGTAAACGTTAATTTAATAATTTTAGTAATAGAAATGCTCCATTAGCCAGACTATGTTACAAAAGGCATTAGCACGGTGACATCCGTGTTAAAACCAGGCTTTGTGACTTTATTATCTCATGATTATGTTTCTTAGAGCTCTTGAAAGAGTTTACCACCAAATTAGATGTGCTATATGTTTGAATGTTGGTCGCCAGGAAACGCTGAAGCCCAAGACAAATGGACACTGTCAGTAGTTACTCTAGCACCCATGCTAGTTTGTCGGTCTTCGTGAATTCATTACTAGTAGTAAGCTGTTAATGAAGGTTTATGTTTCTTTTATCACGTCAACCTACATAACGTCATTTTACTAAATGATGTAAAAACTAAAAACAATTTATTTAATGTTGTACCAAAACAAACATAACTACTGAAATAATCACGTTCCAAAATGGTTTATACTAAAAGTATTAATATTATATTTCAAGCAACAACCTATTATTACGTCGTGTGGTTGTAAACGCAATGAGTCAAGTTCAAGTTCAAGTTCTTTATTGCGTTAAGCTTTACAGCATAATGGCATAAAAACAGTATTGAACATATAAATTAATATATACATGTGCAATGTATATACAATAATGCAGTGCAATAGTGGAGAGTCAAATTCAAATTCTTTATTGCTGTAAGTTATAAAACTTATAAGCATTACAATAATACAATATAATAAAAAACTTAAATATTTACAATCTGAGAAGCACGTTAGGCATATCCATACAAATACGTACTTTAAATAATTATATTCATACATGCATACACATATACCTATATAAATACCCCCCCCACCCACACACACACACAGCTATGTTATACGTGACGACACATCTATATTATCTTAGGAAATGCTGCTACGTCCTGACTTTAGCTTGGCGTTAAATTGTTTTCATAAATATTTATAAACTATTATGAAGTGCATTTTCCGTTCACGTTTTGGTACTAGCAGTAAAATAAAATAAATAGCTAAGCTACACAATTTTACTCTGTTCATATTTTGAATTTTTGCGACGATATTTACAGTGGAAATCAAATGGGCCCGTGTTGTCAAGCGTAACCATGATGGATACATGTACCCCACATGGGTATATCGTATGAACCGTTTTTATCTTGCATTTACGGGCATGAGAGATACGGATATTCCACCTCGGGTACATAATTTGAAGGCGGCCTCGGCAAGCCTCGTCCCAGACATTATATCATAATACCCTCGGGTGGAATATCCATATCCCAAACAAGTACATGTACACATAAAGGATTCTTACTGCAATGTAAGAAAAAATTATGCTTTGGCGATATATAATTATTTTATAATTACAATCGTATTGATCTGGCCACTGCTTTTACATCAAAAGAGACGGGCGTGATGCTAACGTAATGGCTTTGCCAATACTAATAATACAGCACCAAACAGCAAACGAATCTAAGTAGTATTTATGTACCAACATTTTTAACTCCATCCAATGAGCACAGCTTGGCAAAATAATTGTAGTAAATAATAGTAATAATACTAAATAGATAATCATATAGTAACATTTTAAATGCGAAACATTAATCGGTTGTAAGATTTCGATTTGTAGTACAAGAACATACTACATATATCTGAAATCTCTATAACGGAATAAAGTAACACTGTATATAGACTGATGATGGATATATTCGTACAAAATGGCAGTCATGTAATAGGTTGATTCAATAAACTCTAAAAAGATCAAAAAGAAATATTAATCGTCTTTTGTTGCTGCTTCAAATTAAAAAAAAGTAGATAGCAATTATGTAGATAAAACAAGGACAGAGTTGTAAATTCTATTTTTACCCAAATATAACCCGCTTCACTCTGTCGACACGTGATCGAGTTTTTGCGCCAAAATGATCAATGATTCTCTTTAAGTTTGGCCCAAACTGCACCTTGATACCAATTACGCGTGTCAAGCACAGAGTTAGTTCGTTAGTTATAACTTATTTACGTGCTTAAATCTAATTAAGGTTCAAACATGTCTGCCATGGCCAGGCAGTCGAACTGCCCCGACTGCCTGTCCAGGACAGAAGTTCGTGTTAGTATGATAGAGGAAGCCCGCTACTCTTGATGAGTAACAAGGGATCTTTTATATATATGCACTTTCCCATAGACAGGACTGTACACCTTAAGGTTAAGCTATTATAACAATTTAGATGACTAGAAACACATAGGATTTGTATATTGTAAGAAATAAGATGTAAGTAAAATTTAATAATAAAAATAATACTCCATTAGCCAGAACTATGTTACAAATAGTATTAGCTGTGCAAGCCTGGTGACATTTGTCTTTAAACTAGGCATTATGCCTTTAATTAAAGGTACAGTCCTGTGTTTGACGACGAGTGCCACCGTACTTACACATATAATGCTAGTTATAACATATTTCTGGCTAATGGAGTATTTTTATTTCTTAAAGTCAACATTTTATTACATTTCATTACTTAGAATATCATTAGTTTGTATAACCAATGCGTTTGTAATAGCTTAGTATGGTCATTGGACTTTTGCCTACGATAATTTAGCACGAAGCAAATTATTTTACACAAAAGTACACATTAATTATATTACTACAGCAAATTCGATTACTAGAAACACATAGGATATGCGTATAATTGATATTGTAAGATGTTAATTTTAATAATATAAAAAATGCTCCATTAGCCAGAAAAATACTGCAAAATAGCATTAGTTGTGCAAGCATGGTAGATTCGTCATTAAACTAGGCATTGTGCCTTTAATTAAGTTTCGACACAAACAAGTTAGATATTCGCTGATAAACATTTAGTTTCCAGGATAAATAAAACACGATTTCTTGCTGAAGAATAGAGGCAGTGATACTCAAACATGATACTTTGCGTGTAGCAAGATCCTTTGTGGAAATCTTCAAACAGTACTCGTGTTTTAATAACATAATACGGGGAACTATTTCTGGATTAAATAATGTTTCTCAAGCACGAATAAACACTTGTGCATGCTAGATTAAATGGACAGGGCGTGCGTACATAGCATGCCGACAAGACGTTATACAATTTCACTGACGAAAAACACAGTCTCGAGGTTTGAGAATCGAAGGTAATCGATTACTGTATGTCACGGATAAATCCCATTTCTTTAGGTACATAATTATATACTTCTCCGGCAGGCAAGAACTAATGTAATGTAGACTTCTACAGTCAAACTTGTACATACAGTCCACCTCATGGACCTACAAAGAGTGGTCTTTATGAGAAAATGGTTTTTATAAACGGTTTAGATACATGCATTTGTATGCATACGGCATCTATAGAGGTTAGGTAGCGTATATAGACTACTTGTTGTTAAGTTAGTTAGCTATAACTTATTTTACATGCTTATATCCAATTAAGTTCAAGCATGTCTGTCATGGTCATGCAGTCCAGCTGCCTGGACTGCCAGTCCAGGACAGAAGTTAGTGTTAGTATGATAGAGGAAACTCGTAAACCAGCAAGGAATCTATTATATGCACTTCCACACAGATAGGGCTATACATACCACGGCCTTTGTTAAACCAGTTGTGGACACTGGTCGGTGTAAGTGGAAGTACACATACCCATTGAGCCTTGCGGAGCACTCACTTTGGGTGGGAGTTGATACTGAGATTAAAAATCCCATATGCCACGAATGGGATTCGAACCCAGTACCTACCAGTCTTAATCCCGACGCGTTAACCACTGCGTTACGGACGGAGGCCGGTAGCGGAGAAGAATATACCTAACTTTAGTCTCTGAGCGGCTGTCCGATTCCGTCTCTTTGTTCATCATTTTCTATTGATTACTTCTGAAAGGTACTTAAAACCATGATCAAGTTCACCGACTCTCAAAACATGCCAACACAATAGCTATAACTTGTTGTACTCTGTTAGCCTACTCCAGTGGCCTTCTGTCAAATTTTCGTTCTGTGAGCTCGGATCCAATAACGCTACACGTAATATGTCATAGTAAGACATAGCGAAGCCAATTCCCCATCGTCTTGCATGTAGTGGGCACTGGAGCAAAACAAATTGCACCGGCGACCATTATTTCGCCTTGTCATTGCGTTTACAGCCCACAGATACATCAAATCCTATATCCATGACTAATCTTTTGTAGTTGTTACGACGGCTAATCTGCCGTCGTACATTCCTAATAGGGGTGCCTAAACATGTTTAAATATTGAACAAGTGCTCCAAATGTAAGAACAAACCTGAAATTGATAGCAATGCTGTTAGTTATTTAGTTAGTTGTAACTTATTTACGTGTTTGTATCTAATTGAAGGTCAAGCACGTCTGTTATGGACGCGCAGTCCTGCTGCCTCGACTGCCTGCCTGCATATGAAAGCATATGAGGAAACCCCGCTGCTTATTACTAAACAGCGAGGGATCTTTAGCATGCACTATCCTACAAACAGGCCAGCATATACCACGGTGTTCGTTGTACTAGTAGTGGGACACTGGTCGGTGTAACCTACCAATTGAGACTTGCGAAGTACACACTAGGATTGGAGTCTGAGCTGTGTTTAAACATTCCATCACGAGGCAATTTATTCTGTGCAAAAGTACAAACTAAGTCACTTTAGCCATTTGGATGACAAGAAACACATCGACATCAGGGGCGGTAAATTTATCAAACAACTTAAGTTTTTCTTAAATTGAATAAGGTAAGACAACAACGTAAACTTAAGGTTTTGTAGAATTCTTAAGCCACCTCGGGAGGAAACTTAAGACTTAAGCCAAACACATATGTCTACGGGTTGTTTGTTTCTCAGAACTGAAGTCACAATGGTAGAGACTTAAATTTTTTCTTATACTTAATTCTTATTTCTGACTTAAGTCGCTTGATAAATACCGCCCCAGGGCTCACTTTAGAAATTTGTTTGTTTTAGCCAATTTTCCAAAAATTCGGATAATTTTAGGAGAAATGTAAAAAAAAAAGTTATTTTACACAAAATAATTATGTTTAGTCAATTTCCAAAATGTTTAGCCAAACTTTAAAAAAAATTAACCATTGGCTAATTATTTGGCTACCAACACCACAGGGTGAGCCTTGGGATATACATTAATATTAATATTATAAGCACATTAGCAAGAAATATGTTGCAAATACCATTAGCACGATGTCATTGATTTAAAACTAGGCATTGTTAATTTAATATAAATAATAACAAGCAATCTAATAATTATTAGTTAGAAAATGTCAATTACGAATTTCTCAAGAATACTGAGACCTTCCCATAACATCCTGGTTCTTATTGAATTATACACTGAAATCACTGATTCGATTTTGAGATGTATGGGATCATAAATTATGTGCACCTAGTCGTTAACAACCCGAACATATCAAAATGTTAAACTGTATCTTCATACGATAGAGTCGAGAGGGAGGATTTGAGGAGCCCCCCGTAGCTCAGTGGTAGAGCGTCCGCCTGCGGCTCGATGGGTCGAAGAATCGATCCTCCTCAGGTGACCCGTTGGGTTATATCCCTTTCCAACCAGTGATCCACGACTGGTCCAACAAAGGCCGTGGTGTGAGCTATACTGTCTGTGGGAAAGTGGACATAAAAGATCCCTTGCTGTTATTCAAAGAAGAGGAGCCTATGTGGCGGCAGCGGGTTTCCTCTGTGACCAAAGTGTCAATATGACCGTGCGTTTGACAGATGTCCAATAACCGTTGATTAATAATCAATGTGTTCTAATGATGTCGTTAAACAAACAAATGTTATCCATCCGTGTTTGAGTAAACGCATTCAGACTGGTGCTTGAGTACATTATACAAAGCCCTGTGTTTGAATAAACTTGGTCTGGCTCTGTTTTCCCAATAATCCCAAACATAACGAGTGCATACTAGTGAAAGCCTTAGACTGGAACACTTCACTTGAGGACGAATGAAGATAATTGAACGTCATTAACTAGTACGTTCAAGATATCAACCGCATCGCTATGGCTATAATGTTTATAATCACTTTGCCTACACTTCCCCAATTTCACAATGACTGCTTCTAACATTGAACATGAAACTAATAATGCCATCAATGCAAGTGCTGTTTATAAATTAGAACTAAATGTTACTTTTCCGTAGTATATAATTATTAAGTATTGATGGATAATCGTTAGTTAGTTCAATGAATCAAGTTAGTTCCTATCCATGGCAACAAGACTGTATTGATTTAGTGTAATTAACATGCTTATCCCATTAAGATGGAGCAGAAGATTATCTTAAAATCCTGCAAATAGATAAACACGGAAGTCTCCAAGTTGAATCTGCATCTGACTCTTGGATCGCGAATCTTTATTAGCGCGGCGTTATTGGATTTGTTAAGTTAAGTACACACGTGCTGGTATTCACTGAAGGTTCAAACACACCACCCCAAGGCTCGCTGTAAAAGGAATGAAATACGGCAGGAATGCAAATCCGGTAATATAAAAAAATGGATTAAATACTAAAATGAATATTAATCAACGGTTATGAATATTTACGGAATGAAATGAATAGCCTGGTCCCTAACACGAATTATTACCTACAATTAGTGTTAATATAAGTAAAAAGCACAACAAAACTATGTTATTTATGTAAAGCGGCGTTCTCACGCTGCGATGTGTCGCAACGACTTGACGCATACGATTGAGTTGTACCGTGAGAACCCCTGAATCGTACCGATTTTAGTTGTAAACGACAAGTCGTGACGTAGTCGGAACGATTGGAACATTTCCTATTTTCAGACGACGAATCGTAAGCTCTTCACCAATGAAGTCTAATAAATTATGTCTAGTAAAGAGTTCTGTCCCTTTACAGTTGTCGTCTGTCAAAATAAGTTACTCGGCTCGAAACTAAAATGTTCATTTGCTATTATATGGACCAATAATCGTTATAGAATTTGCTGTGTAATATTTACTCCAAAAGACACACAATACAGTGATTAAAATTATTATGTCTCAAACGCGTTCTTATTGCTGGGAGATGACGGGTAAGAATGTAGCCGCTATATGCTTATTATCGTTGATCTTTAATTATCGTAAAATGCTTTCTGGATGTTTACCAGAACTGGTGCATACAAATGGGGAGGTAGCCTCCTCCATTATAAAAAAAAATTGTTTCACCATGTTGGCTACCTGTGAATAACAACGCCCTTTTTCTAATCCAGCTGTTTCCCAGAAAATAGTGTATTCACTTGATATCAAATCATATGCGATATTGACAATGGGAAAACTTTGAATCGTTACGATTTGTATCTGAACGACACATCGTATGCATCAAGTCGTTGCGAGATATCGCAACGTGAGAACGCCACTTTAGTAGTCTGTTAATCGATTATGAAAGATAGTGAGTGTCACAGACCAAATTATATCTGTCACTGTAAAGCTATTTTCATATTATCTATTTCTATTTACGCCAAGAAATCCAAAAGTTCCCCCTCCATACTACATGTATTCTTATCATTGCACTTCAGTCCACCCTCATCATGACCATGACATGAGAAGGGGAACATTCACTGAATGCTTCAGACCTCCTTTACATTTTTAAAAATTATTTGCATCGTCATAATTGTGCATATAATATATTTATGAGCTTTTCAAATAAATAAATTAATAAATACAAACAACAAACAATAGCTTTACAAAGACAGCAATATTCGATCTAGAGATAATTATGAGTGCGTCTGAATTTAGCGGGATTTAAAGAAACATGATCAAACATGACATTACATGGATGTTCAAAGTAAGAACGTAGTGGAAGCTGACAATAAGATAAATAAATAATATGAAACACTTACAGAACGAAGCTTTAAATCAACAACGCATCTAAGCGCTCGTTTAGGCATGGTGATGAAATTGTGAACAGATGGAAATCAACAAAACCCCAAACATAAAACACAGTTGTTTTCTTGTTTTGGTGTTGCAGAGGACGCAACAAAACTGACCAATCAGATTTTGGTTGTTGGGAGTGTTCTTTGTACTAAAAAAACAACTTTGTTGTTATTGAGTAATATTAGAAATATTTAGACTTATTTTGATCAAGAAATTTTGTAATATATTATTGAAAATAATATGTCGCTGGAAATCGTTAAATATATTATAAGTCTGATTAATATCGAATATGTATATTTTTGTAGCATAAACTATCCCGACCAAAATGGGATCAGTCTAAAACGAAACCGTTACTTTTATGAATTGAAACTGACCGTCCTCCGTGGTTTAGTGGCAGGGTAACCAACTATCCGGTATTTTCAACCCATATCCGATAATTATTGTTACCATATAATCTGGACTTTTTTCCAAATTCTATGCCCAAAAAAATCTCTGACACATTTTGGGTGTAATATTGGTATAGAATAATTATTATAATGCTTGTTGTTCATTTGTTAATTTATACAAAAAGGGTTTCTTGCGGTTTTTATTAAATTGTTCAAAAAGTGAGTTCGTTCACTTTTTATTAATTTAAAAAAAAAAGTGTGTTCGCGCACTTAAAAATAAAAATATTAAAAAATTCCGGAACAAATTTCCTGCCAAATTGGTCACCATGTAGTGGCTAACGCCAAGGACTACAGGCTGATAGGAACAGTGTTCGAATCCTACTTGTGGGTTCATACGCCGCCGTTCGGAAAATGGCTTCTCAAGTTATCTGCTGAATATTCCAAAGACACTCATACTATATAAATCATTAAAAACAATATACATGTACTTGATATAATTCCGACAATATAGAAATATGTAGGGCCTACGTGTGTGTGTGTGTGTGTGTGTGTGTTTACGTGCGGGCATGCGTGCGTGCATGTACACATGTATGCATATTATTATGGTATGTATGTATGTATGTACATGTATATATGTATGTATGTATGTATGTATGTATGTATGTATGTATGTATGTATGTATGTATGTATGTATGTATGTA
>JAULBR010105739.1:0-20576 GCA_032355825.1 Melanodrymia aurantiaca | reverse complement strand
ATATTTAGCAGAAACAAACGGCATCCGTCACACAGTGGTTACCGCATGGGGTTTAAGACTGGTAAGTACTGGGTTCGAATCCCAATCGTGGCATATAGGATTTTTTAATCCCAGACCGATTCCAATCAAGAGTCAGTGCATGCATTTCCACTTACACCGACCAGTGGGATTCGAACCCAGTACCTACCCGTCTTAAACCCGAAGCGTTAACCACTACATCACGTAGGCCGGTGTAAAAGGAACGCAAGTCCGGTTATTCCATCCATAACAAAATGGATTAAATAATAAAATAAATCTTTACGGAATGAAATAAATAGTCTGATCCATAAAACAAGAAAAAACAATACAAGTCCTAGAGTTAATAATGTAAGAAAAAGCGCAATAAATGTATGTGTTTTATAAAAGTCTGGTTTGGACTATGATTCATATAGGTATGTAGGTCATATACCATGTTACATTTTGTCGGACATATATTCCTACGGACTTCTATTCCTATTACACCTGTAGTTATTTGATTAAAATGTATAGACAGTGTTCCGGTGAGCCTATCACGTTCACAGCATCGAACAAGCAACACGTCGTAATCAAATCTATATGTATCAGTATTTACGTGCTTATATCCAATTAAGTTTCATGGTCACGCTGTCCAGCTGCCTCGACTGCTTGTTTAGGACAGAAGTCAAGGTTAGTATGATAGAGGTACCCCTTTATTTTAAAAAAATTTTAAATTTTAAAATAAAAATGCATCTTCCCACACACATTACTGTACATACCACGGCCTTTGTTGAACCAGTTGTGGACACTGGTCGGTGTAAGTGGATGTACACCTACCCATTGAGCCTTGCGTAGCACTCTCTCTGGGTTTGAGTCGGTACTTGGATTAAAAATCCCATATACCGCGAATGAGACTTACCTTTCGGCCTGAAACCCGAAAGGGTTAACCACTACACCACGGAGGACGTTCGTACTTAGGGTAACGCTGATGTCCTAGTATTAATACTACACTGGTGTGCGTTATCAAGTATTAACTGACACGATTAACATATTTTGGGTAAATAAGAAAAGTAAGTTTTCGAATTTCATCATCTTAACATAATTATATTGTTTTGTTTTAATGCCTGTTAAGCCCACGTTATGTGTTATTAGGAACTTCCCAACAATATTGTTATTGTTATTGTTTATTAGCCAGAAACTAAATGTGTATAGGCATACATACTCTCATAGGCATACATACTCTACTACAATACAATGTTTGTGTCAATTCTCCCCTACTATGATGTCAATAGTAATGCCTATTATGTTTTTAAAAACTGTGTTACACGTATTAAAATGAAATGTGAACAGTCATATATATTTTAAAATACCAACAATTGATATGATGGCAACAAACTATATAGTTATTTAGTATTCCATTTTATGATTATGATGATTGTAGGCTTCCTATTTGGAAATTCAATATTTTCTTCTTTTACCATGTGAAGAATAGTCCTAATCACCATCTGAAAATGGATGTTCACCGTGTGTTGCTGCAGATGCTGCTAGTGGTACGGACAGTCCTGGCTCTCACAGACACGGACGTCTGTACACCGGCACAGGTGCCAAGTTAGTACACTGGAGTCAGTTGTATCTCACACACAATAATATACAAACAATTATACCACATCTCACCTAAGCAAATACATCAACATATAGCACGGTACATAAGCAATATTGTTTTCACACACACGCACACACGAACACAAGCACGCACACACGCACGTACGCACGCACACGCGCACGCACGCAATCAAAGGCACACACCCACACACTCACACTCTTCATTATATAAAATACCATGGCTGTATCGAGGTAACTTACAATGCCTCAATAAGTTGGCCAACGTTCACCAGTTGGGGGATGGAGGCCTACAATGGAAGTATTGGTTATTAAGGGCCATGTAAAGACAATCTTGAAGATATAGTTCAACATTTTTATTTATTTAGACAGTACTGTTTAAATAAAATAAGTTGTATTCGTCTTACCATCCATTGGCAATATGTGTACACCACAGTATAATACAATTATAATGTTCATAAAATGTTCCTTATTTGTTCTAGTAATAACAATTCTAATGGTTTACCCAACATGATTGTAATTTTTGAAGCATTGCCCATTATATCAGTCAAATGATCAGGATAATATCATTACAAACCTGTCTGCGGTTTATAAATATTACTTTTTGTTATCGCTAGTTCCACCACCGCCCCCGCAGATAACTGGCCGATACTCAGCACAGGTGGAATGGAGGGATGTTCTCACTAACAGAACGTACACGGTGTCGGAGTACTACGATGAAGAGAGACAGGTGGGGAGGATGGTCATTCGCTCCCCCTTCCTACCCGACGTGCCCGTCATTTTTAACTACCACGTCAACGAGATATACATTTTACAGAAAGGTTTGCAGCTTTTTTGGTAATTTGAATCATGAATGCATTGCGTCTTAATATCTTCTTCTTTTTTCTTTATCGTCTTCTTCTTCTTCTTCTTCTTCTCCTTCTCCTTCTTCTTCTTCTTCTCCTTCTTCTTCTTCGTCTTCTTCTTCTCGTTTTTCTTCTTCTTCTTCTTCGTCTTCTTCTCCTTCTTCTTCTCGTTTTTCTTCTTCTTCTTCTTCTTCGTCTCCTTCTCCTTCTTCTTCTTCTCCTTCTTCTTCTTCTCCTTCTTCTTCTTCTCCTTCTTCTTCTTCTTCTTCTCCTTCTTCTTCTTCTTCTTCTTCTTCTTCTTCTTCTTCTTCTTCTTCTTCTCGTTTTTCGTTAGTCAAATCGTCAGACCAGTCTGATGTCCATTAGTTCAGAGACTGTTCCGTGCAGTTTTGTGGCGAGTGTTGTAGAACTCTGAATATTGAGTTTGTGAAGAAATCCTGTAATCAACGGAGAAAACTGTCAAATGTCTACTATTAGTCAAGTGAAGTCATTTTAGGTGGATGTAATGAGTAAACACACAATGTGATCTGTATTCTTCAAACCATATCGAATGTATGAGTTGTCAATATTATTGTTAAAAGTGACATTATTACGTTTTATTGCTTCAGCATAGCTGTATTATGATAATTATGATAATCTTGAATGCAGGGACTTGCGAAACGAGAACGATGGAGCAGTACCACCATGAAGGCAAACAGTGGCTAACACCATTGATTTCCATTTATGGCAATATGATGCAGACGAAAGCTGTACGTATTATAATCGCTAAACCGTTGCGTACTTATAACAATGTTATTAATAGTGATATCAGCTGCTATTGCTGTTCACTACTTAAATGCTGTTCATATAATAACATCAACTGCGGTTTAACCCTAATTGTTTTGAAAATTAAAAGTTGTGATTGATTGAGACGTGGAATGACGCCTTTGAACAATTTACATTATTTATCTATAATACCTTTTTTTATTTTTTTTTATTTTTTAATTTTTTAAAGTTGATTGTCCCCAGAAGTTAGGCAGTGAACAGGTTGGGGAGCCATGTTCACTGCCTTACATAGTAAATAAATATTATGTATGTTATAGATTTATCTATAATACTTAACAGAGGTACAGCTTCGGCCATTGTTATGTACGCTGTAGCCCGGTGAATAGAATAGGACAGAATTCAAAGAAAAAATTATAAACTGTGTCTATATTGCAGATATTAAATTTAACTTTAATATTTAAACATAATTTATGATAATTTAATTTGTAGCATAATATAATGTTTATTATTAAGGGTTCATACAAAATAATTATTATAATTCCATTAAAGGTTGTCTTCAGGGAGAAGACGGTATTGAGAGACTACCCTGTGGATCATTGGCAAACTTGCACATTCCAATATCCGCAAAACATCACAACAAAACTGGACATCTATTACTCGGGTTTGTCATTCTTTTTTCAACACTTACATGTAGATGAACTTTACGTTACTTGTTTTATTTCAAACATGATTATTATTAAAGTGACATTTGCAAGTTTAAAACGTTTGTCACAGTATGTGCGGAACTACCATAATGCTGTTTGTAACATTTTCCCGGCTAATAATAGATTTTATATTTATTAAAATTACAATTTACTTATATTTTCTTGCTTAGAGTCTCCATGTGTGTCTATCCAATGTGTTTCTGGTCATACAACATTTAATGTGTGTGGTAGTTTAACCTGAACTGTTTATTATAATAATTTGATATGTAAACACATTATTGTAGACAAAAGTCCAGTGCATCCTGATCAAATTATAGACCTGTGCCCAGTTGTTCGAATCCTGTGTTAGCACTAACCCCGAGTTAAGTTCCTAACCATGAGTTAAATTTAACTACTGATTAAAAATAGTGTTGTTCAAACGTTGGTTAGCGCTAACTATGAGTTAAATATACCATAACCTAGCTTTTAACCTGTGATTAGCCAACCCTGGGTTAAGGAATTTAACCCATGGTTAGTGTTAACCCAGGATTCGAACAACCACGCCCTGTACCAGGATCTGTTTAGTTATATACCTGTATGTGGGATGGCTGTGCAATGTCTTCGGTATACAACGGCTGTAATGTACTGAATGACTCTGATCATCCATGATGATGACCCGAGTGACCAACCATAGAACTCGTTGTTTAAAACATATTTAACTGGAGTCACTCGTCAGATACATTTTGAAACAACTTGGTGTAAGATAATGACATTTAACGGCCACACATGAATTTAAAAAAATTAAGTATCTTACAGACACAGGTTGGATTTTCCCTGACACTCCGCCAGGTTACCCAGTTCCTGTTCAGATTACCATGCACGGGAAACAACATGGCGTCAACGTGACCGAGTTCCACGTGATTGGGGACATAACGGAGTTTACAGAGGTTCCCACTTTTGAAGATGACAGCTTTATGGTTTGTAATTGCATGCATTACAAAATGTATATTGAACATACTTTGAAGCTGGCATTAATATGTGTAGCATTTGGTTTAGTTTATTTTGATGACGATATATTCCTCAGTGGCCTAATACGTATCTTCAAGCGCCTGTAATAGAAAGCAAACTGTTTATGTTGGAGTAAAAATACATTGATGTATTTCTGTAATATTCTAAATGTTTTGTTTTATTGGCACAATCAGAGGTTTCCTAAACGAAGCCGATGTAAAAGGAATAGAAGTCCCTAGGAATATAGGTCCGACACAATGTATAATGCTATAAGACCTACATACCTAGAGATCTTAGTCCAAACCACACTTTTATACAACTCATAGTTTTATTGCGCTTTTTCTTACATTAACTCTAGAACTTGTTGGTAATATCTTGTTTTATGGATCAGACTATTTGTTGTATTCATGCCTAAGAACAATTATTGTGATCAATACTCTACCGTCAGACATTATCTTTGAGCATGTATTGTTTGAAACTTCATAAATATATCGAGTCAGAGATTGTGAACTTTTCTGTCTGTTTCTAATATACATTTAGACCCCACCTGGCGTGTACTGCCACGGTCGCTCTAAGACGAAGAGTTTGCCGATCTTGAAAGAAGAATTCTCCATGCTGGTAGAGATGGTTGACATGGACCTCCATCGTGTCAGCTTCCAGCAGGTATAGCAACACCGCATGTATTTAAAAAAGTAAACTTTGTTTTGTTTAACGATACGACGCCACATCGATTATAAATCAGAGGCTATTGGACGTCAGACGCATGGTTACATTGACACATGGTCACAGAGGAAACCCGCTGCCGCCACACACGCTACTCTTCTATGAATGACAGCAAGGGGTCTTTTATGTGCACTTTCCCATAGACACGATAGCACACACCACGGAATTTGATAAACCAGTCATGGATCACTGGCTGGAACAGAAAATAGCCCATAAAAAAATGTTTTGCGCTGTGGAGGATCCCTCATGTATTTATCAACATAGTTAATATTAAAACCAAAAGCCTGTTTCAAAGTACACGGAACACGTGGACTGGTTATTCAGAAGGAGCTTAGCAAGATGCATGGCCGAAGTGATAAATAAAGCAGGGAACTAAAAGACAAATCTGTTGGAATGAAAGAACGACACCATTCATAACATTTAAAAAAAAGCAAGTTATGTCTGCCATTAACAACATAACTGGAACAAGTCGAGCTTGTTTGCTAAATAAAGGAATAACACAAGGTCTGTTGTAAAAGGTCATTAAGTGATCTTAATACTTGTTGGATAATACCACCGCTAAATCACTGTCGATAATAAATGCCGTTTACATATCAACAATATTACATTGGATCAAGTTGGAAATATTTTACCTGTACATACCTTCACCTTCGCTAGCCAAGGGACTTTCCATCTATTAATAGACTCCAGTCTATTAATAGACGTATTAATAGACTCCAGTCTATTAATAGACGGAATGGTAGACCTTGGCTGGCGAAGATGACCTGACCTATATGACCTTTCAGCTGTGGTATGACGGGACGAAACGAATGGTCCGGTATGACACGAAGTCGACCCGGGGTCACAACCCAGACCCAGACCCAGAGTCGACCATCCTAGATTTTGTCACAGGTACCGACAAGTGGTTGTGTTATAGTGCTATATTTAATATGATCAGTTGCCATAGTTACAGTGAAAATAAACGTCTTGACATCTTTCTGAAACATGGTTTTTGAAATCAGCATGATAAAAATTCTCACTGCCAACTACGATCTCCTGTATATGATAATGAATACGCCATCTTAGCTTCCATGCATGGTCCAATCTTAAGGGTTTGTAACGTGCAGTTGTTAACCTGATGCCCTAAAACTAATAAAAACCTACTTTACTGATAACTAACTGTAACAGTTGTATTGCTTTAAGGACGCAATATTAAACAGTTATCGCACTGTTGTGAAGTCGATAATTGTGATGTTTTATGGAGAAAAGAAGTCGATGTATGCGGTTAAAGCGTAATAATATTACACACTCGTATAATTTATGTCATCTATGTTTTGTCAGACCCGTTCATAGTGAAATCTATTTAAAACATTAATCTATTTAGAAATAATTCTTACGTCAGTAATGCCCTTTAAAGGTGAAGGTTGATATAACTGGTGATTACTTGTAGAGGTTGTATTTTGCAGGACACAGGTACACCAGAGATACATACACTGGATCATGCAACATCCAAAACATCCATGAAGGGGACGAGTTTGTGCGGATTGACGATAATAACAAGCTATACATGTTGAGTTCGGCCCAATACTTCCATCTAACAACACAAGATGTACAATATACAGGACAAGTGAGAAACAATTTATATATAGGTTCATGCGGCTGGATGGTTGAGGGAGAAGAGGGTCGTCCGAACCACCCTTTGGTCTTTTTTAGAAGCATTATAAACATATTTGTTATTGAAAATGCAACTTTAACAAAACCTAAAATGAACTGAAACGAACAGCCCCACAGAGCATATGTCATCGGGGGAGGGGAGGGGGGGGGGGTGTCTTTCTCTTAATTTCAAGAGTAAACACCACCTTGTACATCAACGAGAGCCGAAACAAGTAAATGCTAAATTAGGTAGAGTGTCATTAATCAGATATTTACAAAATATTTACATGTCAGTTTAATATGAAAGAAATAATCGACGAAAATTATGTTTATTCTATTTGCGACACTACTATTATAGTAGTAATCTAGACATACGATGGTTTGTGAAATGTCTGCTGTGGTCCGTATGATGAAGACAAACATGATGCACAATATACAAACTCGCTATTCTACGAGTGAATAAATAGACGATATTACATTCGTGTCCACGACAAACGATGTTCACGACACGAGTGTCTAAATTACCATATTTCCCGAGCGAGAACGAGGCAAATGTAATGATTTAAGCACGTGTGTCGTAAAGATCGTTTGTCGTGGACAAGAATGTAATATTATGTTTATTACCGTAGACATGTCCTGCTAAATAAGCACTTTTTCCCTCACAACCCGACGTTTCATTGCCGGCGGAAATCAAACAATGCGCCAATCAGAAAGAAATATACTCATAATTATGATATAGCCAATCAGAAAAAAGTTCTCCTATGACAGCCAATCGTTAAACAAATGCCAAGAGGACTAACGAAGAGGACTAACGATACATATGAACCTTGTTATGCTGAACCTCGTAGGTAATAAACAGTTATGTTAGTGAAGGTTTGAACGTCGTATTTTTCAGAGGCGGTCACGTGGTATCATGTGCGACGTTTGGGTTGGCGTTTTCTACGACACGGCTTCTGCGAGAAACATGACAGCCGAATGGTACTTTACACCAGTAGGTATGCCTTGCTTAGCTATGCAGTTATTGTATGTTACACTGACGGTTATGTTGCCACATGGTCTCAGAAGTAACTTTCTGTTGCCACATGTTACTGTTACCGAATAACCACAAGGGGTCTTTTACGTGTAATTTCCCCACAGATAAGTAGAATAGCAACACCATGACCAATCCATGTAGGCAATGGCGATATTGTATGGCGATATTTAATGGCGATATTTGTACTATGTTATGCAGGCACAAATACTATGTTATGCAGGCACAAATACAATGTTATGCAGGCACATATACTATGTTATGCAGGCACACACACTATGTTATGCAGGCACAAATGCTATTTATTTTTACCAAATACAATGACACTGAATACCCAGGCAGATACAAAGAGTACAGTCAATATACTGATTATAATTGTCAACACATAAAATACGAGTTTCTACAAGTTCTTTATGTTTGTCTATACCCAGGCTCTGTGGACGGAAGCCGTAGATACACTAATGGTTTCCGCAGACTTCGTTAGGATGGATATATGGAAGGTAATGCACTTTACTATAAACTTTGTTGTCATAATATAAGTATAGCGTATCAACATTTCTTTAATAATTGACAGAGTTTGTTTTTTGTGTGACCAAAATTGTTCCTGAAGAAAATGTGGCATATAATAATATTCGTGTTGTACATGCTATTTCGTATACTAATATAATTATTCAATTATTATTATCATTATTATTATTATTATTATTATTATTATTATTATTATTATTATTATTATTATTATTATTATTATTATTATTGTTTATCGACTACCCAGCACGAAAAGAAAAGAAAAAGACATCGTCTATTGGGTGTCAATATATGGTGTAAACGAACAAAAATCAGTGTATAGAGCTGATATATATATATATCATACATGGTAAGTAGCATAAGAAGTCAGAGAAAAAAACAGACAACCAATTTTCTTTTCAATTATAATACAGAAAAAAACCGATCAAAATAAGCCTAGATGTTTTAAGGGGTAGAAGTGGTCCCCCCCACCCCTAATTGCCTCCCCTTGGACACGCTCTTGTGTATGAATTTATCAATAGACTTGGGGGATTCAAGCTGAAAATTTTAAACCAATATAATTATATCTCTAACCCAAGCATGAACATCAATTATGTGCATTATGTATCTGATTTCATCTCATACCTGAACTATACGCAAACCTGCCAACCCACCACTCGAAACCATGGTTATGAATAAAGGTCATCTTTGATTTACCCAGCTTGTGACCCCATAAGCAATTATTTCCCACTGACCTCCGACCCGAAATTTCCATTTAGATTTTGCAACAATTACAACATTTGAACCCACACATCATGTCTGCGTGGCCGCATTGACGTCAAACAAAAGAAAGTTGTAGATTTATTTCCATGTTGCAACCGTGCATGATTTTTACCAACTCATCAAAAACTGAACCTTGCACCCATCTCTTTCTGTGGGGAAGAAATGAATCAGGGCAACGTAGCAACGAGTGAAGTCGGAGAGGGCTTATGGGGGTACAACTTGATATTCGGACATGATTTATGCATAAAGGTGGGATTGTTTTCGTGTGAAATGTACATCATAAGCGGTCGCCTATTGTTCGACTGTCCTGAGCTGGGTGTAAAGGAATTTAACTGTCGTACATCAAATTGTCGTGTTAGATTATTGATTCCCCGATGTGAAATGAAAAGGAAATGGGATTCAGCCGTGCAAATCCTTACTGAATGGCGGGTGAGATATGAGTAAGACAATATATCTTTTTTCTCAACATTCGGGTCAGGAATTTTAATACGTTATATTTAAACAAAATTACACTGAACCTGGGGACAATGCTTTTCTCCAAACTGGTAATGAATCCTACCCAGTGACTTGGGTTTACGTTTATTCTCGCCGGGTCCTTGTTTGACAATAATTAACTCACCAGTAACTTTCTGAAAATGTTTTAACATTATCGTTACTGTTAAAGTTACAGTCCCAAGTTTTAAGACTAATGTCACTGTACGCGGATACGAAATTCTATTGTATCATGTTCGTGTTGGTAACAGAGCCTTTGTTATTTATTAAAATTAAACAAGTTTTTGCTTACCATGCTTGTTGATTATTAATGTGTAAAAATTTAAGGTTGGTTGTTTGAAAATGTACACCTGCATCCATGTTCAATTAATCACTGGCTATTGGATGTCAAACACACATAATGACACCCACTGCTGCCACATAGACTACTCTTAGTTATTAACAGCAACAGCCAGCAAAGGATCTTTATTTGCACTTTCTCACAGGTTGTACGACAGGATAGCACACACCACAGTCATGGATCACATGTTTGAAACAGGAAATAACACAATGGGTCCACTGAGAACAGATCCTTTGGCCTCGCACATGTACAGTGGACACACTTGTGTTGAGCTACAATGTATGTCCCACTCTAAAATCCTAAAAAAATATGTTTGTGTTTCTGATTTTCCCGATGACCTTAATTTGATAATATGTACTGCGACCCTAAAAACTTTTAACGAAAAAATTTATATTAAAATTTCCATCTTACCCACCATATTTTTTTTTTCAACAATGAAACCGGTAAAACACATTTTTGCTTAGGCCCAAGATGATGAATCCTTCTATTAAATATAGTTCACAACTTACATACTGCACATGTATGTATAAATTAGTTTTTCATTTTGAACTCTGGGACAGCTAGCTAGCTGGACAATCCTTCGTTTGATGTCTCTTGTAAAACATATCAAACGACCGGTGACACTTTATGGATAGAGATATGTCTCGTCGTTGGCATAATATAAAGTCAGAGAACACTGAGAAATAGAAGAAAAAACTCCGGTGTATAACAAATACACGTAGGCTCTCGTCGTTTTCTCGTGGGACTCATGTTTGAGCAATGTGAACAACACCTTTGTGTGTGTACCTGCAGTATAATAATATTTTATCATATTCGCTTTAGTAGGAAACATGTTTGTGGTGCACTTTGAAGTCGGACATAAAAGGAAACACAATCGAGAGTTACCTGTGACGATACCTTTATAGCTACGTTATGTACAGCTAGATCCGAACCTAGCCGCGCCAAAATATTAAACTATTAGTCAGCTCTCAGATATTTGATTACTTATTGTGTATGGAGCAAACGATACCTTTATGTAGTCGCCTAAATATTAAACTATTAGTCAGCTCTCAGATATTTGATTACTTATTGTGTATGGAGCAAACGATACCTTTATGTAGATCCTAACTTAACTGCGGCAAAATATTAAACTATTAATCAGCTCCCGGATATTTGATTACTTATTGTGTATGGAGTGATCTATGACTGGTATGTACATCAAAGGTCATGGTGTGTGCTATCCTGTCTGTTGGAAAGTTCACATCACAGATCTCTTGCTGCTAATTGGACAGACTAGTCTACATGTATGTGGTGGTAATGGGGGTGTTGTGGGACCATGTGTCGAAATAACAGTGTTTGACATCCAACAGTCAATGATTATTAATCAATGTGCTCCAGTGGTGTAGGAAAAATATCGAGACGCGTTTTGTAAATTTCATATTTGATTGAAGTTTGTTACTCCACGCAAACCAACTACACACCACAGATTATTGTAAAGACGTAATATTGCTGAGGTTATCAAAGGACATTGATAAGATGAAAAGCTAACCAATTCTCTGTTGACTTTAACATAAAATATACTAAGCGGTGGCATATATTCAATCTCAGGTATATTCAGTGCTGCCTTTAACAAACAGAAATACATGTTGTTATATATACCAACAGTTGGCTACAACGTAACATTTCATCTATAGAGAGTGTTATTTTGGGTAAACATCCATCCAAACATAGCCCATCCCAGTAAAACATGTCGATATCTACGCAGTCGGAATAAATCGCTTATACATTATGTAAATACTTTACATGTATATACATGTACACGACCGGCCTCCGTAGCGCAGTGGTTAATGCGTCAGGTGTAAAACAGGAATGTACTGGGTTCGAATCCCATTCGTGGCATATGGGATTTTGGATGTCAAAGCATGGTTATATCGACACATGGTCACAGACGAAAACTGCTGCAACCACATACATTTGTAGACTATTCTTCTTTGAATAACATCACGGGATCTTTTATGTGCACTTTCCCACAGCACACACCACAGCCTTTGATAGACCAGTCGTAGATCACTGGTTGGAATGGGAAATAACCCAATGGGTCCACTGAGGAGGACCAATATGTCGACCTATTGAATCTCAGGCAGATGCTCTTGAGCTGAGCTACATCCCACTCTATTGTAAATGTAAATGGTAAAATGTTTTCCTACAGGATCAATTGACCTCATCAAATGACCAGCATCGACAAATTTTCCTGTTCCAACCAGGGTCTCACAGAAGCTGTGGTATTTGATACTTTTCAGTCCATGGGAAAGTGAAATCCTTGCTGCTTACTGTCTATGTGGCAGTAGTTTATTTTCTTCAGTTTGTCATAATAACAAGATGTTCGAGATTTAAAGAAACATTTGTGTGCAAACTGAGGGCTATATGACAGTTAATTCAGAGTTGCTAATAGGATAATACTTTCCTACTCATACCCAGTTTATCACAGATATGTCCCTGTCAACGTTTATCTGCATACATATTACTTAGTATGAGAGAAAAGTTACCTGCTATCAATATATGTCATCCTATTTGACCATTTGCCAAGTCAATTGGTGTTTTGCTTATAAAACATAACAAACAAACAAACATAATTAAGTATTTCCAGTTAACCGAGTCAACTGTGTCTAATATTTCTAATATTTGTGTTTACTCATACTAATATTTTTTCTTCTTTTTTTTGGATGGCTGGTAGGGGTGTGGGGTGGAGAAAGGAGGGTTGGGTTTTTTTAACTGTAAAATATATTTTTAATAGAATCACTCCCACATACGTTTCATTTCAACATAGATTCGGAGTACTAAAAAAGTGTGGAGACAGGAACACATAAATTATATTCTAAAACCTATTTTGGCCAAAAAGTGTAAAATATGAAGGGACAATGACCCCTGCAGCCCCACCTGTTGTGGATGACTAGTTGGAACGGGCAATAACCCACTGGTTCCTCTGAGGAGGATAGATACATCGACCAAAGGTGGACGCTCTTGTGCTGAGCTACATGTATGCCCCACTCCTCCCCATGTACTCTGTGCCGGTGCGGACGTAAAAAACACAAGCTAACAAAGTGACCAGCTTTCGGATCAAGACATCAATTCGTATTTGTCAGCAAGCCTTGCGTTCCCATCCAGCGATTTATCCCTTCTTAAAATCTAACCAGCGAGCCAATAAGTCGGTCCCAACATCCAACGACGGCGGAACCCAAATGACCAGACCCCAATCAGCTGTTAAGAGTAAGAGATTAACTTTTTTCTACTTAAATAAACCCAGTCATATTTGACTTGTCCACTGAGAATGGGTATGTCAACACGGCATGGCTGTTTGATGCCGGAACATGCCGCTCGTTCTGCCGCATGTTCATATTTGGAACGAATCAACATTACTTATAGCGCTTCATGTTTTAATACACTCCACAAACACGCTCGTGCTATCACAAATGAATGCCCGTCTTGTCAGAACGGGATTTCACTTAAAAGTTAAATCTCTACGACTCGATCCCCAACAGGAAGTCAGTGACGGATTATGATTTTCAGTCATCGTTTGTTACATTTGTTTAATCCCGTGTGCTTCTCGAAAACAACACGACGGCGGGCTCAACGGAGAGAGAGAAATTATTTTGTCATTCAGTTAAAAAAGTCGACTTGTTTGTTTGTTTGTCATAATCCGACTGAATGTCGATTACACATGTACATGTATGTCAATGTAGGTCACATGAAACGTGTTGGTAATTATAAATACTTGTTGAATATTTGTCAATACTAATTAAGTTCTAAGCTTATTGTCATGTATATTGGATAATAAAATTTGTTATGTCAATTCTTCTTAAATTTATATAAATAGAAAATTTTGAAATACATAATTTGCACATCTCGTGATTCAATAATCTCAAATCTTGGTGTTTATATTCAGCAAATATTGAAAGTTATAATGTGCTAATCTTGACATGTATTTATTATGTGCCCATCTTGAAATTTATTATGGAAAGATATGATGAACTTATTACATGCCACTAATTTTAATGAAATGTATAATGGGCAAATCTTGAAATTTATTATGCACAAATCTTGAAATTTATTGTATGTAAATCTTAAATTTTATTACATGTACATGCGCAAATCTTCGAAGTTTAAAATGAGCAACATCTTGAAATTAAAAATTAAAAATTTTGAAATTTATTATGTGCAAGTCTTGAAATTAAAAATGTGTAAATCTTCAAATTAATATATTAATGTGCAAATCTTCAAATTAATATATTAATGTGCAGATCTTCAAATTAATATATTAATAATTATGCTAGACTTGCACATACTCAAGTCAAATAACATGACATAAATCAGACTCAACGTAAATAACGTTTAAAAAAAAAATCTTTTCCCATCGCAGCCAGCAATCGAGTGAGTATTTACATTATGCAGGTGTACTGGTAACATCACGTTATGTATGATATACTGCTTGCGAGTCGTGAAGCTACCGTGAGAAAAGCAACCCAGTGTGTTCCGGAATCACTCATTCTCAAACTTTTATCTGTCTCTGTCCCAGCTTAGGTTTCAACTATCACTGACATTTGTGGCCAATTTAATTAAAGGAACTGAGGTTTTTTTTAAAACAGACTGCTTAGGCAAAAACAGAAATTAGTTGTGTTTACGGTAACAAGTCAATATGTCTAGGGTAGGTAGGTACGGTAGGCTTCTTTCTAATTTTTTAACAAATAAATTTATTGCCTCAATATAAAAAAAGACTGAAGCAAAGATATTCATCACTAAATAATACATGTACATATTAAGGTAAGCAAGACAATCCATTTCATTTGTACATGTATTAAATATATACCGGGGTAATTTAATAAAAATTTAAAAACTAAGATTCTTTTGTTCAATTTTAACAATAAAATGTTTAGAGTACAGGTCACAGGGGCGTTGGGGGGTGGGGGGGGGTGGTAGTGGTGTGGGGTTTGTTGTCCTGGTTCTCACTTTTCAGACTTTTTGGTAAAAATATGCTTTCTCCGATATGAGGCTTCCACTAGTCAACAAATTAAATATCCTTTTAGTGGGGCAGTTTTGAGGATTTGTAAACAGAAATTGCACAATGTGCTTCATTTTCCAAAACATCTAAAAAAATTAACAGAAAATTCAATAATTTACTAAAACGAGTGTTCGGATCTCTAAATCCAACCCTGATCTGGACAACATTCTGCCAGGAATCACTATCTACAAAGGGTTAAATGACTACCATCAATCAAAGGGTTAAACATCTACTATGAATGTTTTCTAAACTGGTTCTATGACCGGGTATTTTAAAAACAAAATGGCTACTTACTGGTGCCTCTGTGCTGTATTTCCGGGTGTTATAAAAACAAAATGGCTACTTACTGGTGCCTCTGTGCCATATTTCCAGGTATTATAAAAACAAAATGGCTACTTACTGGTGCCTCTGTGACGTATTTCCGGGTATTATAAAAACAAAATGGCTACTTACTGGTGCCTCTGTGCCATATTTCCGGGTATTATAAAAACAAAATGGCTACTTACTGGTGCCTCTGTGCCGTATTTCCGGTGAGTCTGGTGCTTCTGGCGTCGAAGGTCGCGCTGTTGTCGCTGGCAACACCGTCTCCTTCTGTGGTTTCAGCATCGACGTTGACGATGACGATGCCGTTGTCGTTGACGATGCCAATGGAGTGGATACAACCGGAGGCGACGTTCTACTGGGGACGACGTCACCGTTGTTCAAACTCTCCTTCTGCGACGTCGACATTTCTTCGCCCTCCTTCCCATCATCCTCGGGCGAGTCGGGCGTTTCTCCTTTAGGCGTGGGCGGCGTTCCCGTCACCCTGGCAACGTGCGGCGCCATCATGGCCGCCATCGACGCGCTGATGTTGGGCGTCATCCCGTTCATCAGCTGGTGCTGTAGCTGCTGTATGAGCTGCAGCTGTACCAGTTGCTGCTGCTGTAGATTGTACAACGTGGCACTCATCACGGCGACGTCCTGCGGCATCATGTTGTTCTCGGCGAACTGCGCGACGGCAGCCCGCGTGGCAGGAAGCGGCTCGATCGTCACGTTATTGTTCGGCAAGAACGGGAACAGCTGCGGAAGCTGCGACATCAGCTCCATTTTCGACCGGTTCATTATTTCCGTCTCGCCGCCTTTTTTCTCTTCGTCGAAATCTTCTTCTTCTTCTTCGTCGTTTGAAAGTTCGTCGCCATCTTTCATTCCGTTCATGTCGGCGAACTCGTCGTCCGAGACGTCCATGTTTGCGATGGCGTTGTTCGCGATCTCGTCGTTGATGTTGATGTTGCTCTCGCCGTCGGACATGTCGTCGTCGTCGTCGTACATCGTCGACGGCGGGGATTTGTCGTCATTCTCGACGTCTTTAGGCGACGCGTCCTCACCCAACATGGCGACGTTCGCTCGTTTGTCCAGGCATGTCGGTTTATGTGCTAGAAATTCGTCGATTCCGAAAAACTCGCCACAACATTTCCCGCACACGTGAGCATCACCCTTGGCAACGGCGCTAGTCGACGTCGTCGTCTCATCGGGGAGTGTACTTCCTGTAAGAACAAAGGTCAAAGGTTAACTAGTTGTATATCAGCACAGTCAGACTCCCATTATAGGGTTACTATGACGTGTAATCACAAATAATGTCAAATCAGGCACTACATAGGTTACTCCTTTTTAATAAGTCTGATGTTATTGGGACAATTACGGCAATTTTAGCCATAATAACAAAACAAAATCAAATGGTAAAAAGAAATTCTAACCACATTCATTGTAATCTTTAGATTTTAGCCAATGAATTTTAAAATTTTAGCCAAAGAATTTCTACATTATAGCCAACAAATTTATAGATTTATTCTACGTAATTTTGAGATATTAGCCAACGAATTCAAACTTTTTCCTGCAGTTTGCTTTTGAAAAGTGGCCTACAAGAATGTTCTATATTGCAAAACACATTCTCCTGCTATCCCCAAACCACACCCCTCTGATGCCACCCACACCCCTCTGATGCCACCCACACCTCTCTGATGCCACCCCCTCCCCCACGATTTACCATCACTGCACCCCAATTGAACATTGTGTGCCGTGAGCATGCTGTGGAAGACTGCGGTACAGACAGCCTGTGATGTAATCATCATAATAATCCTTTAAGGAGAAGATCACATCAATTAACCCACATAACGGGAATCATAAACATCCATGACATTTTTCAAATAAGCCATCTTTTTACTTTTATTGTCATAAAAATGGCAAGTCTGGGAGCCGCGTTATTTGTTACCCTGGCAACACAAACCATTTATGATGAATAGCGTATTTCATATTAGAAAAATGGACCAATTGTGGTATAAATACATTTCTCTTGCTTAATAAAAAGTGAATTATTGTAAGAGCGGCATTGTTTAAGTGACAGTAAATGCAGTAATGTTCTAATCATAGTTTCATATGTTTTAATAAGGGTTATTGGTTGGCAGATGGGTTTCACCTAAACACCGGATAGACAGCACCAGGTGCACTACATAATCCAATATACTACACAACAGATGTCAGTTTTAACATAAATCTACAAACTCATAAATAATATCTTCAAATAAAACATCCATCGTTCATGAAATACGATATAATTTTTTTTTTTAAATAAAAATTGGTTTGTTGAAATGTGATATAAAAAAAAATCTGTCAATATTAAAAATTAAAACTACTGTAAACTTGTGTTATAAGAAAAGACAACTGGCTGTGATTTGAATAACAAAAAGAATCAAATTACTTGTATGTTGATAAGACTCAGCACCATTCTCCTAATGTATAGCTTTTTATTTTTGAACAAAAACATTTTATTTCCAAAAACATTATTCCCATAAAAACGTTTATCACTCCCTCCCTTCTGCCCACCCCCGTAAAAATTTAATTATAAAAGTTTTGTTTCTTTTTTAAATATTTTAACCACAGAACAATGTTTGTTTAGCTATCTTGCATACACATTTGTTAGTTATTATTATTTGTGTTAATTAACCTGCATTGTATTGAAAACATCTTAAATAAGCTAAATAAGTGTTTTTTAAAGTTTAATTGAAAATTCCTCATTTTTAAATTATAAATGATGACTCTAAATTTCCCAAAGGAAGTGCGATAGGCATCAAGTAAAAAATAAGAAATAAACCCCTACTATCCAACATTTTACATTCAGGTTTGCCAATTTGCAGCGATCCTATTGAATAGACAAATTGTGCACATTGCACCAACCGATGGAAAGACTTGAGAGATCCAACCACATCTGTCGTTTTAAAAATGACCTTCACCTTCCGTCCCCGTCAAACAATTCAACCCTTTAATCTCACACCTTTACGACTATTATTTAAACTCTCTAATCTTAAAGAGTACTTGAAAAATGTAATTTGTTATTTTTCCCTCCCTCTCCCCAAAGGGAAGAGAAAGCGAATTGTCGAGAGGTCTTTGCAACGTGTGCGTTACGTCGGCCATTGTGACACCAACCCATCGCCTCTTGCATAAGACATCTGCAGAGGAAGCGCGACCAGGCACTCATATCATTTTCATATTATTCAAATCCCCATACAAACTGTGTTGTCAAATTTCATATTTTCTTTTCTCCGTTCAAAGAGGCTGACTATGTAATGAAAGCGCGAAGCTGAAAGTAAACTCATAAAGCCGTTCGTTTCAGTTGCTCTTTCTATAATTCAATATCTCTTTACATTTATGAATACACGTTTCTGCATGTGAAAACCACCCGGGTTGAATTCTGCTTCTATACGCTGAACAATGGAATAAATGCAGGAAAGGATTTGGAAAGAAACTCATGGACTTGTCTGTCTACTTGTCGTCTGTCTGTCTGTCTGTCTGTCTGTCTGTCTGTCTGTCTGTCTGTCTGTCTGTCTGTCTGTCTGTCTGTCTGTCTGTCTTTTTCAAAGTTCTTATTTCAGGGCTTACTCAGGAGCGGGGCATTGCTCAGTGAAACAGTATCCGCCTACGGTTCAAGAGGTCGGTGTCTTGAGTTAATTCCCATTCCAACCAGTGACCCATGACTAATACATCAAAGGCCATGGTGTGTGCTATCCTGTCTGTGGAAAAGTGCATGTAAAAGATTCCTTACTGTTAATCAGTAATAGTAGCCTAGATGTATGTGGTGTTTAACACAGAATTTTTTTCTGACACCATGTGTCACGATAAGATGAACGATGTACAGTTATTAAACTAAAACTCTCTCATGTACATGCAAATGGGTAATAAATATGATTACACACGTGTGTAGGCACCTGCATTAGCAATTGTGCAATGTAGTTTTTACAAAGTTTTTTCGATGAATTTTGTTGCTCAAATAATTCTGATGGCAGTTATAAAGATATTATCCTCTTTTATAGGTAGTTTTGTACCTCATTCTCCCATCTGGAGAGAAGAAGTGACAACACTATAATTCCCCCCCCCCCCAACCCACCCCTCCCCTCTACACCTCGTACACATTGCCACAATGTTCTCCTGTGATATCGGAGACAGATAATCGTCTGTGTTCCCTCACAACTAACTGTGACCCGTAAACTGTTCTGTGCCCATCACAATCGATGCAGTCCATTGAAGCACAGTGGTCACAAGTACCTGGACAAACACCAACAAACACGGACAAACACTGAGGTGTCGGACACTACAGCCCGTCCCATGTTTCATGGCTCTGAGAACCCCATCACCCAACGGACATTCCTCTTTAGATTCCCAGCCACTCGGTTATTCAATGATAATCATATTTGGTTATCCGAATTCTAAACTGTAGTTTAGATTCCCAGCTACTCGGTTATTAAATGATAATCATATTTGGTTATCCTAATGCTAAACTGTAGTTTAGATTCCCCACCAATTGGTTATTCAATGATAATCATATTTGGTTATCCAAATGCTAAACTGTAGTTTAGATTCCCAGCCACTCGGTTATTCAATGATAATCATATTTGGTTATCCGAATGCTAAACTGTAGTTTAGATTCCCCACCAATCGGTTATTCAATGATAATCATATTTGGTTATCCCGAAGTTAAACTGTAGTTTAGATTCCCCACCACTCGGTTATTAAATGATAATCATATTTGGTTATCCGAATGCTAAACTGTAGTTTAGATTCCCCACCAATCGGTTATTCAATGATAATC